>JAQQRF010000210.1:0-235247 GCA_030523145.1 Trissolcus brochymenae | reverse complement strand
TTTTTTTTTTTTTTTTTTTTTTTTTTTTTTTTTTTTTTTTTTTTTTTTTTTTTTTTTTTTTTTTTTTATTTTTTTTTTTTTTTTTTTTTTTTTTTTTTTCATTTACATTTTGCTTTTTTTACGACTTGCCATCTGAATTACAAACGTGTAGAAAGAAGGCTTCATTTCGTTTATTTTATTTCTTTTTTCTTCATACAAAATCAGATAAAGATGAGAAGGTGATGAGCATCATATTGCTTTCAAATTGGTTTTCGATTTATGCTTACGATAGTACGCCCACACCACGAATGGTCCTTGTTAGAATCCACCTTGTTTTAGGTCTCTTTTTTTGGAGATAACTTTCTTTCGAAGAGACTTTTTAACGATGCAAAAATCGGTTAATCATGCTGCCATCGGCACGAATCGTATAGCGATTGAATCAAAAGACGCGGTGTAATGAGGCATACTGCATACGCGAATCAGGTTTGCAGATGCACGTTATCATTCAGTTCACAGCTCTCAGAACACAGCTGAGAGTGTTGGTGTAAACGCTGGGAGTAATGACATTTTAAAAATTCTCTTCAACTGTTACATAAGGTGTCGCTAAAGACGCTAATTTTTACATTAAGAAATTTATTTCTAATGCTGGCCAAGACGGCGAAAACGTGTTGTAAACTATAGATCGGAGTGATGATTTAATGATATAGACAATTCTGAGGGCGCAGCAATTTTGTATAAAAGCAAGATAATGATCGTAATAATGAATGAAGACTGTAAATCTCCGGATTGATATTTTAAGATTGAATGGGGAAACTGATACAAGGCACAGATTACTCTCATTAGTTTATTTATCCAAATAAACTCAACCAATTTCAATTGATCGATCACTAGTTCAAATAATATGATGAAACCCAAACAGAACGAACCTAATTAGATTCCAGCAAATATGAGATCTCTGACTCCTGATTAAATCAAAGGGCGGACGTTGGCTGACCAGTCTAAATTAAAGTGCATCGATGTTACGAAATTAGCACCGCAAACTTTTGCATCGATTTGACGTGTTTTTGAACAAATTAATGCACAGCACATTAAATTGTAAATCATAGTGTTAGTACATGCCCCAAAACGTAATTACATTTCACACATGAGCGAACTATTTTTGTACTATATATAGCATTAACTGAATTTCTTTGACTTGAAATGATTTTAAACGTCGTTTGGCAATGCAAACACGCACACAAAACAATAAAAGTTGATACAATATAAAAATAAACTTCAATCACAAATTTTAGTCGCGTCACGCAGAAAAGGGTTAAATCGAATAATCTGGCAGTTTCGGGCAGATTAACTGCAAACATGCAGCGCACGTAACCTCGTTTAACGCTTCTCTCTAACCCATTTGAACGAGAAACTGATAAACAGGGTTCGACGCATGTGGCTTAAAGAGAATTCCTATCGGAATTTGATAAGCCCAGGTGTGTGTCTTTTTGACTAACATTCGCGATTAGAGAAATTATCCGGTTTCGCGTTGGTGTTGAAATAATTTTGATTCACGCCGTGTTCACTATGTTAATCCCCAGCGAAATTCAAATCAAGCCAATAAAACACATTTTTTTTAATGCCTCAAAAAAAAAAAAAAAAAAAAAAACAGATTTTTTACAAACTAAGTTAAGTGTTTATAATCATACAAAAATAAATCCACGTTAAACAGTGATGGATTACCATCAATTACGATAATAAAAATTTAAATTCATTCATATTTTAATAATACAGGCAGACTCGTCGAATTGCGAAATTGAATAGAATTTTTCTGTTCTAACGACCATCGCCATCGCGCACGATAGAGTTATTTAAGGCACGACTTGATTGCAATTACATATCTTTGTGATATCTGTACAGTGATACTTCTGTGCAGTCACGGACCAGTTAGTAAGATTCAATCACAGATAAAGTTCGCCCTCATAAAGTGGTGTCTTAATTTAGCATCCATTGTGACGAGATGGTGGAATGAAAATAAGCAACGGTTTTTTTCATGGCAATAAAATCAAGTTGAGAATGATTATTGGCAATGTAAAATAAATTCTGTTATTGGCCGATCGAAAAATAAGAGAAAATTTGTTTTAAAAGGTAGAACAATAAAATTACTGGGTCAGACGGAAAATTGTAATTGTAATACAAAAAAAGGTATGGTTCATAATCAGGAAAATCCAATTTTTAGCCATGATAAAGCAGGGCATAATTTTTTCTTATTGTTCCGGTTAACGAGTGCAGATTGCAGAAACGTAAATGTCCATTATTTCGCCCCTTATACCGTCGCGTTGCTTTTTCTTCCATTGGAGCTTAGTTTTAATTAATAACCCGTGGTAAGCTCGTCCTAACGAGCGATCAGAGACCACCGAGCTTACGTTGAATAATCGAAGATACCAATTTTAAGGTAATACAGTGCAGTTTTGACGATCGTTTATATGATGAATAGTTAATGATTATGGATGGTTAACTCATTTAAGCGCATCTGAATGAATATCGGTACTTCATTTAGCCTATGAATTTTGTTTTAATACGCGCATAGCAATTTAATCTCGCAAGATTAAGTTGTCGAGATTTGTGTGTTAAATGAGAACGCAGTGTTCAAATGTGAGACAAACCTTCTTTTCTTCGCCCATAAATTTCAATACAAAAATGTGTCCCTATTTTAATAAAGTTTCTCTGTTTTCGCGCAGCAAAAAACAAACTTGTTACACTTAAATTGTAAAGTGGCTATGTTTACTACTTTTCGTATAAATTATAATAAATGCATGAGTCAGTGCTCAATGGTTTTTCTTACGAACAATTGTAACCGCAAAATAAGATTTCATATCGCATTTAAAAATACACCGACTGATTGTATTGTAACTAGTAATTAAAACTACTTTCACATTACAGATTTAACTTTAATAAATGGTTGCATGACATTTAATTAAATTTATACGTTCAATAATTGATGTTTCGTAGTAGAATAAATGTTTTAAATTAGTCACAAATGATTTATTTAAATTAACGAAAGTGAATGAAATGTACTATAATGTTGAGAATAAATGTATGGTGAAGAAAAAAATCAAAAAATAAAAAAATCAGAATATTTTATCGAAGGTATGGAAAATGGAAATAATTCCGATATTTTGTTCATCGCTCAATGACCGGTAGAGAATAATGTAACAATTAGGCACAAGTGTAGGCGATATTTCACTAACATATAATGCTGTTATCAAATAATGTCCTAGGTTTATAGCTTTCCATCATTTTAGCAGAGTTAATGGAACTAATAATAAAGAGATTAGCTCTTGGTTGTTGGAAACAATATAGTTGCTCAATATCTAGACCTAATACAAAGTTTAAGTAGTGCAAACTTGTACTATCAGGCATGATATAGTTTAAGTGTTCTGTGTCGTTGTTTTTTTTTTTCAAATCGGCAATAGTTGAAATATTTTGCTGACACAATTTTGTACCCATTTATCAACACACCAGCCACAATTTAATTGAGCTCGAGAATATTGAAAGATATGAATTTTTCAACGTGACAGGTTTATCGTATCATGAAATTTACAGATACTCAGGTTTTTGCAAACATCGATTTTCATGACGCCTTAAATTTAAATAATCAACTAATATTAAAACGTGATTTGTCAAGCTACACGTTGGCAATAAAAATGGAGGCAAGATAGATCACTATTGATAGATTGGAGTGGAATTTAATTTTCATGTTATCAAATCTAAATTGATATGACGAAAAATCTAAAAATTTGCAATTTCATTGGATTTGTCTATCAAACGGCATTGCAAACATCGTAAAATTAAGGTTATCGCAAGCTTCCAACGTACATCCATTTCAAACCATCGTAACACCTTTTTGAGTTTCCGTCATTATATATTCTAGATTAAATTCCGTTATATTTCTACATTATTTACGTTAATGAAAAAACTAGTCGTGAATAAAGAGCAAATATTAATTAATTCGAATCATTTTTAATATCTTTTATCGTTGAAATTTTTTTCCGATGTATAAAATTGTCTATATGAGGAACTTTCAGAATTTATAATTAATTCATATATAATATTTGATATTTGCCCTGATTTGGTAAAGTAGTGATGACAGGTTGAGAATTTATAGGCTTAAGAATCGACATGTTTGTTCTGAAGCTTAGCCTATGGATGCTCGACGTTCCATATTTCTATCGATTTCATGTGAACATTACGCAGCAACGAAAGTCGGTGTTTTTCATAAAATCAGGAAATTTGTTATTGTTTAGCTGTTGATTGTAATTTAGCTACTAATACATATATTTGTCTTTTTTATGTTTTCGTTTTATTTTATTACAAATCTAATTCATAATTATAATTTTTACATTCGTTTCATGATTTTTCACAATATTCACGTACTGTTCCATAATGAAGTTTCTTCATCAATGAAATACTGACTTTTTCTAAATATGAAATGCACCTTTCCTTCTCTTAGCACAATGTATAAAAATGATAATTAATATAAAAATGTTTCATTTATCTTCATTTTATACGCGTTGATTTATGATTTCAATTTGTCCGGGTTTGATGTCTTTTCAAAATCCGTCAGCGTTTCAACAGCTGAATCGTAAACAGGAAAATAAATAAAAGACATAACTCCCCTAGTAAATTACCATGTTTCGTATATAAAAGAATTATTATGTTTTCTAATGTGTATCGACAATATAGAGTCACGTGCTCGCAAAGGCACACGTCATTTCAACGGAGATTAATAATCGTCTGGAAAAATCCAACACCAATCAGAAATATTAAATCTACATAATCCACAGGATTGAACAAATCTTAGCTTTCTCGGTGTTTCCACTTCTCTGTGGATTAAAATGTCACCACGATTGACATGTTATCGAAAGTTTGAGCACACAAATGAACTGAATGAATAATACGTTCGCACGTTGACAAATGCGATTGATTTCATTTGAAATCGAACGCTCATTTTAAAATGAAAAAATTTTCGTATGTGATCCACAAACTACCTTTCGAAACGAAACCAAAACCAACTGACTTGTGGGGAACATTTTTGCAGTAAAATAAAAAAAACTCAATACATTCTACGATATGTAGTTATATTTTTTGTGAGAGTAATATATAGTATAGTTTGAATCAAGGCAATGTTAAGCGGACACATGAATGGAAAAGTATTCATTTTTGACCCAGATATTTTTTTTTTCAGCAAGAGATATTAAAGAGGACATTAGGGAAACTTGCAAGATCATTTAGAAGTTGGTTCAGATAAATTTTGTTCTAGTTCGTAAATTAGTTTCTTTCTTACTTTTCTCTGTTAACTTCATTAATAGTGGTACTATGTATCAGATAAAGAAGTAAACATTTGCGAGAAAACGATCAACCGGGTGTGATATACAAATCAGTTAAATTTTGTTTACCGTGTTTTTATGAGATTGTAAATATCTTTGACAGTTTTTTTTTCGAAATTCTAAAATGTTATTCAAATAAAGTGATTTCAACGCTCGGTTGAGATGTTATCTCTGTGTTAAGCATTCGAAACTTTAACAAAACTAATTTCTTATTTTAATTTGCATGACAAAATAAGATCGTTCGAGATTGCTACTACCGGTAATTGTTTTTAAGATAAAATAAGCTACGTTGTTTACAATAGATTGATATCTTCTGAAAGCAAGTACACAAGAGGAACGTGAAACTATATAATAAAAATATATTGAAAGCTGATTAGTTTTGCAACAAATTCAACCAGAACTTATAAACGAAAGCAATCATGTCAATAACAAAGTCTTTGTTTTATCTATTATTAGTTCACAAATTGAATTGGGTATTGTACTTATCATTTTTTTTTTTTTAGATTTTTACAAACGAATTTTACGTGTTATTTTAAAGTTCACTTGATTCAAATTAACATATAATTTGATTAATAAAATTAGTCGTTGCGACTCTTATTTTTGTGCGCAATTATTATTGAAGCCTTTTTTATGTTACGAAAATTGAAACAAATCTTTTATCTTACACGATGTTACATTGCTCCTCGTTCACCAGTATTCGTTATTGTTTATTATTTCTACATGCAAACGTTCACCGTTAAAAAATGTCATTCTTTGTCCCAATGTAATTGAATTCATTGTCTCAATTTCTACTTATGCTTCAAATGCCATTCTTTCAACATCAAAGGGCTGCTGTAAAAAGTGCAGTCTGAAAATGTGCTTTACATTAAACATTAAACACATTGTGTCCATTGTGTGTTTTGCGTTTCTCTCGTAACATACACTCAGCGATTCTTTATGTTCGAGTATTCATTTTCGTTGAAATTTTAAAAATCTGTTTCATTACACAACAAAGCACTAAAATGTAAAATGCATCAATACGTGAAACTTGAATACGTTTCAGACAACAAACATTTGCACACGTACAAACAATACGTTCAATTAATTACTTTTCATTGATAAAAGTGCAAGTTTCGATGCCTTTGATGTAAAAGTTTTACTGAAATGATTAATTAGCTTTTAAGCACATAAATTGTTCATTTGAAATTTTAGGGTAAAATTACGACCACGTCGGAACCAAACGATTTACCCAACATAATACAATTTATTACGTGTTAGATTAAATTGATATCGCCGCATTTCCTGTAGTGCCCATTAATTATGTCTTAAACTTTTTTTTTCAATTGAATTGACAGTCGCGGTTTCATACTGCTGAACACCAACAAATTGGATTTTTCGCGTCACGAGAGCATTAGATGTCGAATGCACGAGGTAGTCACGAGCAAACACGCTATTTCTGTAACCATGTATTTCAGATAGCATCAGAGCACGTGGCTCTGTCATGTAAACGCGGTAAAAATCAGGTACAATTAATGATTGAAGCAAAACGACACACACTCTTAATCGTTATTATTAAAATATGAATCACACTTATATCGAATGTTCGATATAAGATATCTTGAGATAACTTGCTGCAATTTCTTGATTTTTCAATTGAAAATTACAAGAAACAGCAACAAGAATTGTCCAAACTAACTTTCTCAAGATGAAATTCAATTAATATTCAACATTTATCATCGATTTTATTTAAACTCTATTTTAAAATTCAATGCAATTTTTCGAATACTGCGCGTCGTGATTAATGCCGCGTTAAAATTTATAAAGTAATATAGTTATGGAATATACTTTTATAATATACGATTGCTAAAAAGGATTGGGTGAAAATTGGATTAATTGTTATGAAAATCTTGTATTCAAATCGAATAGCATCGAACGTCAGTTGCTGAAACTAGTCGCACAGAATCCCAACAATTATTTAAGGTAGAATCTTGCGAGAAATATATTAAGCGATTATGGAGATCGAATACCGATGGGGATGCGCTTCGAAAGGCGAAAATTCAGTTGCTCCACACATAGCGAACGACATGGCAGTCTATTATTAGTTTATATGAAATCAAAATCAACTGACATATTTCACTGCCATGTAACTAAATCAAATTGAAAATTTATTGGCTTATGAACATCTTTTGACTTTATATATACGTCAATGTCAGATTATTTTATCGTTTAATGATTTACTGTTGCAAGTCAATCAAAATTCGAGCAAAGTGATCATTATTTGAACATCATTTTGTATGCAAGTTTCAATGAAATCGGGAGTAATTGGAATGTTGGTACCCGACGATTGTTTATAAATCGAAATTGGATCGCCAAGAAAGGGAACGTCAGATTTGTTGACACGAATTAGAACGGCTGTTTTCGTTGCAGCTGAGGTGTGATTACATTATTATCAAACATTAATCCTAGATCTGGATTAGCAACTTAATACTTGCATACCCCGTGGAATAACCTTATCATTCTGTGTAATACCTTTGCCGCGTACTGGATGTGCAGTTGCAGGTTATAATGTAACATCGGCGAATAAGACATTAGAGTGGATGACTTACACGGACAATATGATTTTGCACGTCTTCCGTATTTGCCATCGACACGTATACCAGATCGACTGGAATAAGGTCACGTATACTATCGTTACAAACAGCTACGGTTGTATTCCGACTGGAAATGTCTGAATTACGTCGGGGGAAAAGCACAGAGGGTTACACGATTTGGTAACGAAAAAGGAGCCACGAGGGTCAGATCGTCGGAATTAGAAAGGAAAAAGCCAGAGAAAAGACCGAGGGTCCGAGCACATCCGCAGCCTGCCAAGATTTCTCTGTGTCCAT
Organism: Trissolcus brochymenae; assembly: GCA_030523145.1. Classification (NCBI taxonomy): domain Eukaryota; kingdom Metazoa; phylum Arthropoda; class Insecta; order Hymenoptera; family Scelionidae; genus Trissolcus; species Trissolcus brochymenae. The sequence goes on along the minus strand of JAQQRF010000210.1, from coordinate 227,035 downwards.
TGAAGGCAAGAGTGACCATAAAATGCCGGAATAAGGCTCGAAAAACTTATATACTTTTCCGTTGGTTGTGGACCGGTGAAGAACCCCGGTTGGAAACGGACGTCTGGAGATAACAAGATAACCCGTTTTAGGCGGTTTGCGAATTCAAACGTCCTTATTTACAAAAGTCCAAAGTTCCCCATGTTTTCCAAGTCTTATGAAAGAAAAATTTCGAACGATGATACGGTTCATGTTGCGGAATTCACGAGTACTTATCGCACTAGCTGGTCACGATCCTACTTATCACAAATGCCTTTTCAACAAGTACCGGCTGAGCGTAAAAACGTAATGTATTGCAAATACCCTTCGTTCATTCAGAATCAGATGGAGGTTATGCAAGTTGAGAATGGTCGTAGGGAAATAGAATTTTCCAATAATACAAGCTTTAAAATGTCTGATGATGGAAAAAAAAACTAAACTAAGTTTTATGGTATTTAAATTCAAATCGTTTCCTATTCAAATGAAAAACGAACAATACAGTGCTGAATGAGGAGCAAGCTTACACTGATCCAACTAGAGAAGATTCTATTTAAGTAACCTTATATGTGGACGCAAAGTTAAATTCACCCGATCAATGAAGATAATTGTGGAATAATAATGTTAGTTATTTTTTGAAGTTATATACATATACGTATACACTTGAAACTCTAATGGAATTAAGTAAGAGTTATAATTAGCTGACCTATATTAAAGTTCAAGTATTCAAATTGAAATCAAAACTTGTATCGGGGAAAAAATATACATTGCTCTTTACAAGTCACTGTTAATCAAACATACTTCTTTTTTTCTTGCGGGGTCTTCATTAATATTCTGCTCGAACGAACCATGCGGGAGTTAGCTCAACTTTTGTACGCATGATCAGAAAAAATACATTTCATATTTTAAGTTGCTTTTAGCCGAAATCTATTTGTCTAGATATTCAAGATCTCTGAATTTTATAGCCATGGACATTTCATTGGTACATTAAGATAAAATCGCTGATAGTAAATTTGATTGCATTTGTTCTTTTTATCGTTCAAGAAATGTGTTTTGCAAAAATTCGTGAACAGAATATTTAATGAAAACGAAAAGAATGAAATTTGTAAAAATTTCATCATGCAAAGTGTAACTTAATGATTTTTTCAAAATTTATTAATTAATTTTTTCATAATTATATATACCTTTGTGATAATAATACTTTAATTAAAAGTTAGATTCTCGTTATTATTATTTTAATGGCAAAAAAGTACAAACACATTTATCTTGAAACGTGATAAGAATCAGTATTAACAAATTATGCGAAAATAATAAGTTTTAAAAAGTAATATACTAATTTTGTCGAAAAGTCTTCATTTCTCTCGTAAACAGCAACAGAAAGTATAATTCGAAAAATATGTAGTCTACCTATTTCATACCAAAAATTTTAGGGCTAATTATAACAGACAATTTTTCGCATATTTTACGTTTGTAAAATTACATGTTACGATCATTCAATTGCACAAATAATGAAAAAAGTTTTTTTTTCTGCTTCATGAAATAATCACAAAAAGAAAGTTTGTACCTTCAACTTGAAACGCATCTTTCTTTTAAGCACTTTTATAACGCCTCGTCGCATTAATATAAATCACAAACTGGTTCATAAATTTGCAATGAATTTTAAAAAAATACATCACACAAACTACTCCGTATATTCTTTCGATAGAAGCATCCTTCAATAATTAAAAATATCGTGAATACCTTTGTGCAATAGGTACACACTTTGCGAACATTTGGATAAAAATGTATCACTTTTTTTCCCCTCTACCAACATGAATTCGAAGAAAATTTGAATGTTGTCAATAATTTAAAAATTGACTTTCGTTTCCAACATTCGAAGCGAACAAAAAGATGCGGAGTGGGACGATAAGACGCGAAGTAAATGACGAAGAAAAAGTTCATCCATTTTGGCCTGGTTCCAACTGTAGTTTCTCTGCCGAGATAACAAGGTAACGATTACTTTCAAATTTTGGATATTCGATTGCATTTTTGCCTCGGAAGTTTTCTTGGTCTGTCTATGCTCAAAGATTGTCGCCGTGAGACCCATAATGACTTCATTCTTAATGACAGTCAAATAAAGACGGGCGGCAAGAGTCGAGGTGGCGAGATAATCCGCGAAATCCGTATGAACATCTACATTTATATTCGGCCTGACAAAACGTCGAAGCCAATAACCCCGAACTCTTAAACCTCATCCATTATTACTAACAGTAGTAGTTGTACGCCGTCTGTAACAATGCCGGATAGCCGAGTCTAAATGCAATATTAATCGACCTTACAGTCACCGTGACATATGTATAAACTTAGAATGTCACAATCTGGAAGAGTCCTGTCGAAATTAATATTACGTTGGAAAAGCTTTTACTTCATAGGCGCGTGTGCGGCAAGTTCGATTTTATGACTTCTACACTTTTGTTTTGCGCAAATTACTAAATCAGGTATTTAGCACGTTGAAATTAAAAAAAAAACAGAAAGAAAAAAAAACGATCTTGCAATGATTCTCGTTTGAGATTTAATCACACACATAATTGAGCAAACAATTATTTTTACACGGAATTTTCTCAAGCGCGTGCTTTTTTGATTAGCATCGCTCGCGCGTGAATATGAAAACATGAATGTTAATTTCATGTAATAATCCAATTCTGTCGGTTACTTTCAGTAACTCGTCAACACGAGCGCGCTTTAAGTACAGTCATTTCAACTTAACCGACGTTTAACGCCAAAAAGTCATTTATTTCGTGCAGCTTGTTAAGGGTTTGCGCAAGCTCGAACATTAGTTTGCGAAGCAAGAAAAGAACTTATTGCTAATTATTCTTTCGTCTTACGTTCAGTGTTCGCACCACTCAGAATAATAATAACGCGATCAACATAGCTTCACAAATACTTCACCTTTTTTGAACATTTCTTTTTTTTTTTTTTTTTTTATCAAAATTTGTTAAGGGATAACAGCGCCGTCTATTGGCAGTTTGAAAAGTGTGCTGATTTCTAACTTGAACGTTACCTGCGACAATCTGTTATATAATTGTACTCATTGTAACCTGGGGGTTTCGGCTCACCGAAAAAGAGAGAGAGAGAGAAAGACGTTCAACTTGGCAAAGTTTCTCAAGTATACTTCCTTATGAATTTCGGAAGTCGTACAATTGAAGTGGAAAGCTGGCTTTTTAATATTAAGTGTGAGTTATATAGGTATCCAAGTATCTTTGTTTTTTCGAGTGAGAAAAATACCATAATCGATCTTGAGTTGAATTGTTCGAAACTTTATTCTTTAGAGGCGAATTTCACAAGGAAACTTGAAGAGCTCCAGGTTTACAACATCGATCAACTTTACAATCAGAATTTATACGCCTTGCGTCCAAGCGGGTTATCCATCTGGCTTGAATGAGATTATAATAAGATTTAGATCCACACGGATTACAGAAATGTGATGTTTGGATCGTTCTCCGGGGCGTAATATTGTAGATGACAATCAATTTCATAACTCGCCCCGCGCAATTCCATCATTTTGATCGACACATTGTTAATGGATTTATAATTAAAAATTTTTTCCGTCGAAGGAAGCAATGATCTTTAAACGTCACATAGGATTTTGCGTCGAATCGCGTATCAAGTTTCTCAACGCATTTTGTCCATAATACATCCGGCTTTTGTGACAGTTTTGCAGACGAGTTAATTTTTCAATTACCGCTGTGATATATTCTCACACTGTTTGCATTTTGGAAGTTGTCGTTTCGTTTATCAAATCTTTGGTTTAACGTCATGTTTTTCAACGGTCTTTCTGTAAGTGATATTATATATGCTCGACAGGGCGTTAATTACAAACCGGCGGAAAAATATGATCGTAAGCCGGATAATTGGCGTGCAATTGCCGCGATTGCACAATCCTGTATTTTAACGCATTGCCCGGGGTATGAAATGTCCGAATCGATAAATCAATACGGAAACATGGGTGCAGATACAGATTAAAGTTGACTCGCCTGACTCGGGTCGCGTGTCGTGCGTTGACTTACATCTCAGCGTACCTTGCAAACAATTCCACTTTCGTATGCATGTAACTTAATTGTTGTGACTTCGGTAGACCACTTTGCCGTGTTGTTTAGATTTCCCAGATCAAACATAGGCGGATATCTCAATCGAAAATGTGACTGTTATTAATCAACCTAAATTGCAAATTGCTCGAATAAATTGTGATGTTAACAAAAAATAAATGTTTCAAAGTCAGAAATTCGGTCATAGAAATATTCAATATACTTGATTCTACATTGAAACCCTCTTTATTTATCCAAACACTCATTTGTAACGTATAGTCGAAAATTAGTTTTCAGTCAAATATCTTTTGCTTTGGGGAAACAAAGAAAAAAGCAAAAAATTCCGCATGTTAAACGTTTTGACAAGATCTACTGTACGTATTCATAATTCTACCTTGTGACATAGATTTGCCTTTTCGTGATTCAACCACGTATGCTATTTTTGCATGTAGTTTGATCTTTCACATACATTATACACTCTATGTAAAACATTAACCGTCTCGTCAGTTCGTAATAAGTTTTTTTTTGTAATTTTCTCATAGTTCTGAGTTGTAAAGATCGTTACATTCATACACGACATAAATATATTTGAATTATACAATGCACTCAAACTGTTTGCAAATGGCACTCGCGTCGCTTTGTTGTAGTAATAGAACGCGTATATATGTTTATTGGTATGATCACGTTTAAATGAGTTATCTTTCGTCATCGACATATTGCTCCACACAATGTGCTGTTCATCGTCTCCTTTGGGCAGTCAAGCACAAAAACTTATTAGCGGAAGTTTGATGTAGCGGTGTTTAGGTCAACTAACCATGCAGTATCATTGTTTCCTCGATATGATACATATAGCGAACACGAAATATATTGAAATGAACAACTGTTTTAACAAAAAATTAAGTTTAATGATCTGTAGAGCAAAAATAATTTTATCGATAAAAGATGACGTCGAATTAAAAAAAAAAAGAAAGTCCTATTTCGATATAGATAGGTAAAATATTGTCAAAATCGAGGGCCTGAAACTCATGAATTATCAGTCGTTTGAAGTATCAAGTTGTGCTAGCTGTAACATCAGCCTCATCATATTATGTTGACGACAAACCACAGACCGCACGACAAAATCGAATCAAGGAGTTGCTTCTGAAAGTGAAACGTTATTTTGCTTACTACATATGTATATTACCAGTATAATGGTAGACTAATTAGGTGCCTAATAATATACCTGTTGAATCTGTGAAGCGTGTTATCGCGAATAGAACGCAATTCAAACTACATATCCTCATAATAATACAAAACTCTATTTACATGGTTATTATATTACTTGTACAAATTTCTCGACAGAAGAAAAGGATTTCAAATTTTTTAATTAACAATAAACACGGCCCTGCACAACAGCTATTCATAAAACAGATACCAGCAGTCATCGTGCAAACGAATAATCAGAGTTGTAATTAAAAATAAAAAGGAACGGGAAAGAAAAAAAAAAAACAAACAAAAATCAAGACCGGAGAATTTTGTATTCGTAAAAGACACACTTGGTTTGAGAGACGGAAGTGAAATTTCCAAGAGGAAACATCAGAAACATGTCGCGCGAAAAAAGCGAGGAAAAGCAGTGGAAAATAGTAAAATATATATAAAGCATTAAAAAAGAAGTGAACGGGATAGCGAGGAGAGACTATTTTTCAGAGTTGAAAAAGGATAAAGAGTCTCACTGCGAGGAGTTTTCTTGTTGTAGGGGGAGCGTGAAATAGAATTTAACGGAAACGAGACTCCGGGGTGTCCTTGCGTTTCTCTGTGCCCCAGTGTGCGGCTTTATGTTTTTACACGCGTTCGGCGACACGAGCGAAATTAATTCCGACGCTTTACTATCTTGGAATAAATTTGACGCTCAAGGGTCGCACAAGGAGAAACACAAAATTTGATATCTCGCGGCAAGTTGAGCTTCGTTAGAGAAAACGGTTTATGAAAAGAACCATTTTCATTTGTCGCAAAAATAAACACCTCATTTCCATCGATTATGCAAATGTCGCAGAGAAACAAAAGCATCCAACAAAAGGACCAATTATGAATTTTCCATTGAAATGGAACGTTTTTTAATTATTTTATAGATTTTTAGATTTTGTTGATTCACGTCGAAACGTTTTATTTTATGATTGGCAAGTTATGTAACAAATCATATCTTGATATTTTGAGTTTGATATTTTCCAAAAATTTTGTTCATTTTTTTATTTTAGCTATTCAAATTTAACACTGGGAATGATTTCCAGATGTGGATTTCCCACGAAAAATTAATACCAATTATAGGTTCACGAATGTCGAATTTCTCTATTACTCTTTCATCCACTCTCTAGGGTGTTTATTTTTTTTTTTGTTATTTTATAAAGAAAATGCAGAGGAAAATGCAGAAGAAATATAATCCCATACTCAACTTAGTTCATTTTTGTCTTTTCGCGATTACATTCGGTTTTCCCCCAAATAGGTCATTATCAAATCATCATTTAATTTGATAGGTTCTTATGGCCTATGGAATAAATTTCAATATATATTTCCTCAAAAAACGTGGTACATGGACAAATATCATGAACAAGTAACGGTGACTTTTCCATTGTACAACGATTAATTAATTAGCAAAACAATTTCAATCGAATATCATAATATTTCGCACTTTTATGTGAGTTAATTATTCATATTTGGATAAAACTGGATTTTATGAAAAATTCTCTGAATCGATTAGAGCAATTGAGATAATTATATTATGAAGAAAAAAACTAATAATTCATCATCATTGTATTCCAATTTGATGCTGATTTTATTAATAAATTAAGTTTGAAAACCATAATTGAATTGTGACTTTCAGTACTTATATGCTTTCAAGTCGTTTCCAAAAGACATGCTTAATTAAGACATTAGAATTTTCTTTTGACACATTCATATTCACAGACACTTAAAACATATTAGGACACATTTCTCAACGTGAGATCCTATTAGGTGTGCCTTGATCGACATTCTTTACAGTGATGTACTTTGCGATAATCATGTAGTGAAAAACAGCACTATTTGGACTCTCATGACTCTACCAGGATGCATAAAAATTCGAGATCATCTGTGTTATTGAGCAGATAGAAATTTATGTACGCTCAAATCATTGTTTTTTTTCTTCTCTCCGTAGTAAGCATTCGCAGGAAACTGGATGGACAAACTGCTGATTCGATTGAAATTTGATGAAACCGCCCGACCCTGACGAAAATCGATAAAGAAATGTTGAAACGCCGAACAATTTCATGTGCATAATTTATGGAAGCTATCTAGAAGTCGTTTTACTAAAGCACTTAACTCCATTGTACAACTGTGAAAACAGTATAAAACAATTTATAAGCGCCATTTGGCAGTTAACAAGCTAAACGTACTCGGTGCTCGTTTCTCAAAGTAAGCGCCGAAAATGGATGTCGAGGTCAATTTCGTACGTCTGTCATTATCGCTTTTTGCGACAAGATGGCAAATTAGTGATAGTATTATTAATAGGCAGGCACGCGGGTGCACGTGGGCTCGTGTTATCGACTAGGCGGCGCGTAATTGGAGATCCGCTCGGAGGCATCGACGGTATTTGAGCGTGGATTTGCAAGATCTTGGACGGCATCCAGCACTCGAGAGCCGGAGTTATGAGCGAGCGAGACTAATGACCAGGCTCTCGATAAATCTTCGGAGGATCCGCAGTCGGGGGCAGGGGGACGCCCATAAAAGGGAGATACCGCGTATGACACTGCCTCGCAAGAGCGAAGGAAACGAGCCGCGGTAAAAAATGGAGGGGGGGGAGAGAAGAATGAGCAGTGCAGACCGAACGGAGAAAACTCATTTGAGTACGGAGGATAAAGTTCAAGGCGCCAACGTGGCGTCCGACTTTCGGTGTGTGTCTTGCGCATCGGACATTACACTGCGCGGGGAGACGCCCGAAGTCGCAGGGAAAAGCCTGCGTGCAACTTGGCAACCAGTCGCAATTTCCGTGCGGGCACTTTCGCCCGTGCGCGATTCAGATGTTAGGCGTACCCCTTATTCTATCGCTGCCAGATTTGTTGGCTTTCGACTAACCCGATTCATGCGATTTTTATTAAAATGAAGCTGCCCCGTTTTGCAGAGGAGATTGGGGATTGTTGCTTTGCGTCAGCATGATGAATGCCCGGACTTGATTGAAGAGGCGGAGGCTTCGCGGGACTGCTTTTGGGATTTCCGTCTAAAGATTTCCTCTCACTCTTTTGCAATTTCATAAACTTTTTGAAACTTTGCGAATATGTTCGGGGTGAAATAGACGACGTATGTTTATTTGCGCATTCTTTTTACTTGCTTAATTGTGAAATTTCTCAGAGAAAACACACGAGACATGTTTGACCAAGATAAAAGTTACCTAGATATAGTTACCTAAAGCGGCAAATGTGATCTAGGCAAAACTTTTTAATTATATAAACTCTGTTCATTCAGAATTCGTACAAAATAAGTGGCTTAACAACATTTCTTATCGTCAGGTTTTTTTTCTTTTCTGATATATGAAAAAACAAAAAAAAAAAAACTATTGTGAAAACTCTTTTTCTTTTCATTTTGTAATTATGCTTTCTAATTGTTCAAATTCACAAAATAGTTTTTCCAAAAAGATCTTTATGAAAAGCACTTTTCAAGTTAATAAAAGAGACAATTCACGAACATCCTGGTTCTACAATTCTCTAAACAAATTCTGTAAATTGTATGCAAGATAATCACAATTTTTGTTTGTATAATCTCTACGGATACAAATATATTTCATATATTCCAGTTGTAAAATATAATTCATTCATTTAATATATCTAAATTTTATATATAGATTGATCTAATTTGTCCCTGTGGAAATTCAAACAATCGTGGCAAAAACCGAAATTGATATAACGAACAGTCTTAATAAGTCGAACGAGAGATGAAAAGTTTTTCATCTACAAAAGTAATAATTTCGAATTGCACAAAAGTCTGTTTGTGAGCACCGGGTCTAAACGTTCAATTTTCAAACTGATAACAATGCAACCAAAACCCTTTTGTTATAGGTATATACTGTATATATCAGTTTAAAAAAAAACATCCCCCTCTGTAACGGAATAATCTCTTCACTTTTCAATTTCCTCTCATGGTGTACTTTGCATTTCTACCTTCTTTTCCTGCCTTGTCACGCAAAGGACCCTTCGGTGTCTGGCACCGCACCGCGATCGCAATCAATGCACACTCACGTACACCGATAGATAAAAGTAGTTGTATTATCAGAGAGTGTATTCTTCATTGCAGTTTATTGCACGTCTGTCGATTTCTGAGACAGCACTAATGTTCCTTCTGAACTTTTTAAATATTAATTTAATGTTCAATACATCCTCTCGGATTTTTTGTTTGAAAGCAAATTTGGTTTCTTTCATTTTTGAAATGCAATGCATATTTTCAGTGCCCTGGCATGGAGAAATGACAAATAGGTATAATTTCTCTGTAAATTGACTGTAATTAATCTTCTAAAATATTTAAAAGACTGTTTTAGGACCAAAAATGAAGGAAATTCAATTGTGAAGTCGAAGCCGGTAAAAGCTCTCTTTTCATTCTATAATCGACCATAATGAATGTGATCAGCGCGACTATTTTTACTAACAAAATGAAGCGAATGTAATCATGTGATTACAATATTAGCACACATATAAATCAGATAGCCAGTAACATTCATTCATATTCCAGACACTAGCACTCATTATTGTTCTGTCGACGATTTGTTCACGTAGCAATGCACGTTATTACGATGCATTGATGATTCGCTCGAAATCAATATTGCATTCATGCGCCACACGGTTACAAAGAACCAAAACTCACCCCGAGACTGCCAGGTGTGTGGTTCTGTTGTACCACACAGGTCAATTGATTTAATCCATCAAGAAACCAACAAGTCGCGCGCCTTGTGCGTCACAAAGCTTGAATTCTGTCAGTGGCATCCTCCCGTTGCACGCGATCGCGCGACGCTTACAATTTCTGCCAAGTGTTAAATGTCAAATTCCGTACGCTCCGATTTACGTATAGATCGAATTCGATGATTGACTGCTATAAGAATTTCACTCGATTTCAGCTTTATGTTATCAAGTCGTCATTTCGCTCTCCCATCTGCTTTCAACTCTTTTTCTATTATTTGATTTGCCAATAGCTTTAGTTTAAATAACTTTAAATTTTCATTTTAACTATAACATTTTTGACAGACGTTTCATAACGGAACGGCAGTATCAAAAAGCTTTTTTTGAATAATTCAAAAACATAAAGATAAAAAGATAAAAGATATATTCTTTTTACGCAGCAACAGGGCTTTTTTTAATGGCCGATGTAAAATAATGATGTCAAATTTTAACGGACAAAAAATTGACTTTTTATTTATCAACGTCGCGGTTTTATGATGAACCATTGTCTTTTCGGTTTCATTTCAATCTTGATGTCCCACTCGTTTCACTCCGCTATCCGTCTATTACTGATTTCTTTCGTTTTTGGCTGAAAACCAATGTCACACATATATATGTATGTACTTATACATACATAGCCTACTATCTTACTTTCGCATCAGGAATGTAATACGGCACGAGAACAGTCAGCTAGGCGCCAAGTTCGAGGTATATACATACATAGTTATAGCACAACCGTATACTAGAAGGTTCATGTAAATTTGCGAGAACGAGTTACAATTGCCCCGTATGATGATTTTTCATTCTAATCATTTTTCTGCAGAAAAATTTAGGGTCGTTCTCGACTCTACCATTGCCATAATATATTATTTGTCGGACAAGTTTTATAGTGCAATTGAAAAATTGTTTCCCACGAGATGCACGAGCAAATTTTGTACCGGTTTTTTTCCCCGTGATTTAATTTAAATTTGCCTTAAACGCGAATAAAATAGAAAATAGAAAACGTATACCCGGTCTCTGCGAGATGCGCGTGCAATCCATTCGCAATTTGTGTATATACACTTTTTTTATTCCATTCAAACGATTAATCCGGTCGCTGATCGTGACAATCATTGACAGTTATTTAAATAGACTTTTAGAATTACTTTTTCAATATATAAGCATACAACGATTTTGAATTACATTTAGTGACGCCACATATGCCACTTGCATACCTTGTTTGTACAAATAAAAACGTTATCCATATACTTGGACAACGGAAATAACAATCAATATTGGTTTTTGGGAGATTTAGTTTTTTTTTTTTTTTTTCGACAGTAAAAATCACTTATTCTTTTATATGCTGATTGGTTCCCCCGATTACAGACTTATGGCACTTTTTTTCTTTGTAATAATTCCGATATAATACTCATGAATTGACATCAAACAACCTATCTCCTTCTTTGTCTCTCTCTCCATTCAGATAGTGCAATTGGATCTCAATGACATACGTTTCCAGTTTTCATTTGTTTTTCGTTTATATTCATTTCATTATTTTGAGGTAACTTGGAAAACAGCGTAGGAAATCCTGATTTGATTTTCATATTGAATTAACACAGTCCCATAATGAAATTAATGTAATTAACCCTCGATGAATGCAAAATGTTTGTCACATAAATGAGAGGGTAATAATTTGATGTTGAGATATGTCGAAAAGGCGAAAAGCACTGGACTATTAATAAGGTCACGTAGTTGAAGCTCGTTTTGTAATTAAGCAAAGATAACATGGTGGCATAATAAAGGAATGCGCATTATCTTGATGTCTTGATGCATGAAAAAGATTTGGAGACTGATGCAGCGACGCGTAAGTCCCCTTTTGCTTCGTAGTCATAACAGCGCAAATGGCACATTAAATTTGTCAGATGCTGTTTAAAGCATGTAATATCACGACGAAGAGAGACGAGAGAGATTTCGGTGCGCGAGCCGTGTCGAGGCTTAATATTTCAAAATGTTGGCGTAGTAGGCCATCGCAGACGTGAGCGTCAGGCGCGTTCGCTCATTTAAATAAGACGGCAGTTAGTTGTGTTTATGGTACACCGCACCTGACAAACGATTACAAATTGCCTACGGATATCTGGTGGATGCCCTTTTAACCGCCCACACTTTGATAACACCAAGTGTGATTATGAGACACGACGACGCCTACTGTCGATGAAAAATGTTTTCAAAGGGGTACACGTTGGAACGATGAGTGTCGCGCGCGAAAAAAGGTTCGTCGAGGACTCCGAGGTGTGCTTCAGAGAAAAAAAAAAAAAAAAACGTCTCAACCGCTCAAATATATTAACACGGTACACGGCACGAACGGTAATCAAGAGGACACTCCTCTCAGATGTATACAACTTTTTTTTTCGCTTCCTTCACTGAAAGAGAATTTGTGAAGAACTTTTCAGCCTTGCAGTGTGGACTTTTGCCAGTCGTAATTATAATGTGAAATTTATTTGTTTGGTGATTCTTTTTTTTTTTGCTTCCAATTGCCAAGTGGTTAAGCCTGCGATTTTGAAAGAGGTTACATTGGTGGATGTAATAAATGTCTGTCGTTGACAAACAAGAAAAATTCGCAAATGACAAGTGAAGAGGCGTTTTTTCAAGTGATTTGCGATGACAAATGTTGATTAATTTAAAAGATGTCTGTCTGTTTGAAGCAAAACTTTTTGGAAGTTTTGTTTGTTCCATCTAAATGTTTAAATCTTGTCAAAGTTATAGATTAAGGCAGAGTTCTATGTTTTGTGATATTTCAATATACAAGAGATATAACTTGATTTACAAAATTTTAGTCACAAGCAAGAAAAGTGCTGACAAAAAGATTCAGAAGAGACAAATAAGTATTTCCTAATATATTTATCAAAAGAATTATTCAATATTAAAATTGCGTCAGATGAACTAATTTTTTAAAAGTTTTTTTCTGTTTCATATTGATCGATCTTAAAGCAAAAATAAGTTAATCAATTACTGAAATGTAATAACCCAAAACTAAACTACTAATTAAGCTTATTCGGCAGTATATTAATTTGATCTAATAAATATTTTTTTGAATTCATTTTTGGAATTCATTGTTTTCCTTTATTTTACAGGGAATAAAATCGAAATCGCAAAGTAACCTCTTTTCATGAAAAAATATTAGTTAATATTGAATTGGCAACAAATTATATATTATAAAAACAACTAGAATGTCGCTTAAAAAGTCCTGAAACCGCACAAAATATCTCTACTAATTTTATCCATGCAGGAAGAATAAAAATATATTCGGAGTAGAATTATTTTCTAGTCAGCATTACAAAAATAATTCTTAATGAAAAGTGATTTCGCTGTTATTTAGCAAAAAGTCATCAACATTAAATTAAGAATGGCATAATTTTGTATGCTATATTTTGACTCACCGATAGTAGCAAATGTTGCATTTTGATAGTTCCTTGCCACGTTAGGATGCCAGCCAAATATCGTGGAATGCGCGTCATTTCTGCAAAATACAAAATATTGTTAACATTTCCGCACTTCATTTACAATGTGTTCATGAATAATTTAGTAAATAATTTATCAATTCGTATAAATTAAAGCGTGCTTGAAACTTAGTTAAAAGCATTGATTAACCTGATTTCCACAGTGTACTATTCAATTATTATATCAAACAGATGTTTGGCGGGAGATTAAATGTAGCATCTTGATACTTCATGCTTCTTGTATTAGTTTAAAGTTTCTTCCGAAATAAATTCGCATCGTACAAGCGTGTGTTCAAGTTCAGCTTCTGATTAAGCATCCGATGAGAAACTAACTAAAAGGGCTTAATTTGAAAGTGCAGTAGAACATCATCTCTTTTTCCCATCATTTTTGTAATACAATTTTTGAAATTCTCAAATTTTGCAATGTTGCACATAAATTGTAATATGAATTTAGCGTTTATAAACAAATTTTAGTTCAGGTCAAGTTTCGCTCACAGCAGTCTATTTTGTTTTCAACTATGTTTATTTCTATATAAACCAAAACCAAATAAATTCGCACTGCTCGAAATGCGCAGTCATTTATTATTGGTCAAGACGTATCATAGTAGAATATTATGCAGAGTATTATTTGGAAAACAACAGTTGTGAGTATAACGCGAGCGAATCGAAATAGTTGTAAACTCGTTACGAGAACGATAAAAGCTCATTGGAGACACCGTGGCATATAGATACAGTTTAGTCACAGGTAAAACTTTACTAACATAATAGGTGTATCAGGAAAAATTGAGTTTGCGAACTTTTCAGTTACGGCACGATGACATTGGCCGCGGTTTTTAATGGACAACTCTTCAAAGTCGAAATAAGTCGCACAGACAAAGTGCTCTCAACGGTTTGTATTTTTTATTTATAAAACATTCCTTGCATTTTTACTGTTACCAGCTTTAAATCCTATTCCAGTCAATTTTCATTCAAAGGATGACAAAAAGATTTTCACCGGTTGAATTATATCTGAAGCGAATTCATAAATTTTACTTCTTTTTCGTTGCTTTGATTCACTCAACTAATAATTCTGCTTTGTATATTTTCACGTCATTCATGCTTCCATCTTCAGCCGAAGTGAATTTTCACAAATAAATAATTTCGGCTTTCGACTGCGATTCATCATGATCTGCATTCTTCTGAAATTACTATGTGTTGCAAGTAATCAATCAATATCAATATTGAACGAAAATCGATTCGCTTCAGGACAAAAATGAGTCATCATGACATGTCCTAGCCATTAGTTTTTCATCATTCTGAAATTTCTCGTTCAATATTACTCAACTTTTCATTTCGAATTTTGATCTCACTTGATTAACTCATTGAACCATCACTCAAATATCTTCTTTTCGAGGACGCTCACTAAAACCTCAAAAAGCAGGAAGTATGAAACACGCTATTATGATTTTGTTCAAGTGATTTCAATCTGATTGTCATCAAAATATGTATCTCAGAAACTGACTTCTTTTTTTTCTCTCTTAATTGACAAATGAGGGAATGAGGCTGCAAAAGCAAGGAATTATTAGTTTGGATTGTGAATAAGAAATTTTTTTTTTTTTTTTTTTTTTCAGTGGCCATCACATTTAGTACAATAATTTTGTCTACGGTCGATGCACATGGGCACTAATGTTAAGTCTCGGAACGTTCATGGTCGGTGACAAACTAGAGTCGAGGACGGCGGTAGTCTGTCCGAGGGGAGGTATTCGTCCTGAGACACAAATAAAATATCCGGCTGCGCTCTGGAGAACGTTTCGACTTGCCAAATGGCGCTTAGTATTCTGCGGGACTTTGCGAGTAACTGCGACCAATGTAGTCTGACGGAAGTGCCAAGTACCATTGGGGGATGAAACGGTGCGCAACTTTGTACAGTTACAGCGGAACAAAACGTCGATATATAGAAAGATAGAAATATTCAAATTATATGGATATAGGTCGATGTTTGTTTATCCGAATATTAGCTTTCAAAATTGTGGATCATTAATCCTCTCCTGCGATCGGAAAAGATTGGAATGTTCTAAGAGAATTATTCAGTAAGCAACAAAATCAGCGCCAGCTTTGTTATCGCCACAAGCGTCGCTACCTTTGTTATGCGGAACATGCTTTCTAAAAATTTTAAAAATAATAGATTGTGCATCTTAATTGCAATGCAAAGCTTTATTCTCAACGAACATAATAAATTTTTCAAACAAAATTATTCTTGTACCCGTTAAGATTTAATGACTGAATGAGTTTATGTCTATATTGATTTTCGCTCAGTGTCCTTCAATGTTATTTAATTTCGTTGGACGGATAATTTTCAGCAAATAATTTTCAACTCATGTTTGCGCAAAAGAAATCCTGATTTTAGTTGTCCTGCATTCAGAATTATTTTTCGTTAAATCACATATGCTGATGTAAGTATATTTGTTTTGCAGAAATGAACTTTCTGGTACATAAATGTTCGAATTTTAAAATTGCTGCAACAAATGGGTTGTTTGTATACATGATGTCCGAAAATTGTGAAAATGATTAAATTTCGTTGAAATTTTTTGGTACAAATGCAAGAACTCTAAATGAAAACCTATTTTTTTATTTCAGACTCAGATTATACGTTACAAAATATGGAACTTTTGTTTAAATCATTTTTTCACATTCAACCTCTACCTCTCCTATCTCGGGAGTAGTGGTGAATCTGCAATAAAAAGTGCCGATGGATAGCTTTTAAAAAAAAATATTGGACACGTGTTTTTTTTGCTTTTGCATTTGTACCTAAAATTTCACAGAAATTCGATCGTTTCCATACTTTTTGGACATCGTGTATATTTATAAGTGAAAAGATGGAAGACCTGCATGTGTGAAGGGCAAAAAATATAACCATGGTGATTGTTGAAGAAGAAAATTGGCTACGAGTGAGCTGTCAAAATTAGGGCCGAGGACATGAAAGCAAGTTGGAGGATGAAGTTGCAAGAACGAGCAAAAGTATGTCTCAAGGGACACATCTTGTCTTGGTTGGACGATGCTTACAGGTTAGCGAGTCCGGAATTCAGTAAAGTCGGCTACACTTTTAACTGCGTTTCACGCTGATTGCCTGCAAATTGCTTTCGTTTTGCCCTCTCGCGGTAACCCCCGGTTTACATCCGGCCGCAAGTTCTTCTGTTCGGTCATCTATCTATCCATTAAACGACGTTCGCTGATAAACTGTGTTTTCTCGAATTGAAAAATTACTCGGTCGAGCGCTTTCATTATCACTTCATTGCGATTGAGAGAGGCGGATTAGGAAACAAACTTCGACGATGTTTTGCAAACCAGCGCCTCCGATTTACAGAATTTCCTTTGTAATTATACAGATTCTTAGAGCCCAATATTTATCATTAACTTCCAACGTTAATTGGCTCGTTTTTAACTTCACTCCAGAATTGTACTTCCAATTAAAGCGAATATTAAATCTCGCGTTTTATATACGCCAGAATACGCCGATGTTTTTGCGATGCCGACAAAGTTATTCGGTAATTTATTTTACGAAAAACATAGCGTTCTGGTGTCCTAGTTATAATCTTTGTGCAAGTTTGTGCTACGCTCCGGGTTCAAAGAGAATTATGTACTTTAGTAATAATTATAATTCTTCCTCCTTTAGACCTATTTCTTATTTATATAACATCACTTCAACAATTTAATATAATTAAGTAAAAATTTAACACTGATACAGTTTAACATGTTTTCAGGTAATTGGATGACCGGGTCTTTGACGAAGCTCCGACAATGGCGATACCTTGCCAATTTCTTGAATGCAGTGTCTTAAAAGTTGCACCAATGTTTGCACTATATTTTAGTCTTATTCCGGTCTTTTTTTTTTCGTTCAGATCATATTCTTCCGCTGTTCGCGCACACGGTTACAATTAAAAACAAGTGCTCGAAATTTTCGTCTCGGCGGAAAAATCTAGGTTAATTATTTCAGGCCATTTACAAACTACAATAAAAAAACTGAGAGGCACTCACCCAAGAGAGTGCTTAATGAGAAATTTGCCATTTAGAATTTGTGTCCGATGTTCGCACTTAAACTCTTTCAGGAAAAGGATAACTGGTGGAAATTAGCAGCTCAAGCTTTTTCGGACTAGTTTTTTTCAAATTGGATTTAAATTCCGAGGATCATTGTTTTTAATTTTTAAGTCGACGCTACGTGGAATTTATAATTTAACCATTTGAATTTAATTTTTGGTTACAAAATAAAATATATAATAATAATTTATTATTTGTCAATGTAATACGCTTCCATGAATGGAAGTTTGTAACTAACCTGCATTGTATGAATGTGAAATGATACACTGTCGCACGGGTACTTATAGTTCGTTCGTACAACCGGTGCTATCTTACAAATATATGGTAGCATCACAAATTTGACGCATGATAAAATCGTTTAGACGCGTGTGCATCTCACATACAAGTAGTTGGTGTGTTCGAAACAGTCTCGACTCGAGCGACGAAAACTAGAAATTATTTAACGCTTGCACAAGTTGGCAAAAAAAACAGAAAACTAATTTAAATTTTGAAGATAGATGCATAATAAACATTAAAAATAACCTTTATTGAAAATATCAAAATCTAGGTAATCAGGTTAATAATACGAGAGATCATGAATCGTCGTGATGCACCTATTTATACTGCGAATAAAATCAATAACTAAATATGTAGGTAGTCTCATCAATATTTGTATGAATAGATTCTTCTCAATAGATTCCATTAATAAACAATATTTAGTACGATATTATTTTATTATTAAAACTATGCTCAGGAACACATTATTGTTCAAATATATACCTAGATTGCAGCAATTATTATTTGATGGTCAATAAAAATAATTCATAACAGCAATTAAATTTTGTTACCCCCTCACTACATATTTTATACTGGAACTGATTAAAAAGTTCAACTCATGTGAACGCTAAACTTATAAAAACAGAATTGCGAAAAAAAATGATCGACAAATCAATAAATGATTTCATTGTATTCGAATCAAATATGATGTAGATTAATGAAAATCCAAGTCGTGGAGATGACGCGGGGAATGAGCAGAACACGGGGGTTAAAGTTGCTCGTCCTCCGGAGTTCACTTGGTCTTGAAGTTGGCTCACTCCACTGGGAAAGTTGAGAGTTTGTCGAGCTGTTTCGCGGCTATGGCTGTTTGGTGATCGTTCTTGCTCTAATGCGGGTTGAGCCGAGGGATACTTTTGGTGCCTCGTGACAAACCTAAGGACAGAACAACGAGCTAACTGCTAAAAGAGTTTGACTCAACTACAAATTTACAAAACACTGGGAGCGTTCAAAGTGGTACTGGGTGAGCAGGTGTGCATCCCGTCTACACAACGGACTGATCTTCAGCATTAGATATAAATGAAATGAATTTCGGAAAAGAATTGGAACGAAGCAAAATTGAACCGCTGTGATGTACGAAATGAAGTTAAACGGTCGGTTAGAAAGAATGTAATTGCATGCTATCGAATAGTCGATTAAGAAACGGTTTATTATAGAGTATAGCACGTGTGCTCAAAAGCTCTTTCAACCATCACTTTCTAAAAATAAAAAAAAATAAATAAAAATGCTATTCTGTTAACAAAAACCCAAAAAATCCATTTTTTTCATTTTGAATTTTAGCAATTTTCAGATTAGAGCACAAATCTTCCAACGTAAAACTGAAAACCAACCAGTTTGTCAGGCTAAATGAATTATTATTTTTCTTGATAAGTTGAACGTCTTATTAATTCAAATGAACAGCACAATATAACATTCGACGAATGAACCTTTTTTTGAAAGATTCGACAATAAAGAATGAAATTACATTTGAAAAACGAATGGAATATTGACGTTTCATTATGACAAGTGCATTAGCGAAGCTTTTTCCAAAGCGCTTTATGACACTTATAAGCAGGTGAAAAAAAATTGCTCCTTAATTGTGAGAAAATCTTTCCGAAGCTCGCCATAATCAACGCTACTCGTTTATTAACTTCAATTGTGCGAATCGTATAAAAGTCACGAGAGACCGGAAACTGACTCGGTGTGAATTTTCACGACAAAGGCGAGTAAGAGAAAGACGGACGAATTAAATTCGACCTTTCTTTCTGACTTGGCTTTTTTTTTCACCGCCGTGAGTGCAGAGGTCTCGCGAGAGAGGCAAAAAGTAAGTAAAAAAATTGCTCGGATGATAATTGTCGAAACTTGGGTCAGAATGTTGGTCCTCACACTCGCACATGAGGAGATGAGATTGAAGCGGCAGGATCAAAATAAAGGAAGACTGAGACTCACTAAACAGCCGGTGCAAAAAGCAGACGAAGACGAAACGCGTGACGTTGGCGTAACTACGATCTGACACTGAGCTTGCAAAATTATGCTAATCTCATGGTCTACATTCTTCAGTGGTCGTTGTGTCCACATCATCGGTTCACGATGATGCGGTGTTAAGCCCTCGTCAGATTCATTAAGAGGCTTTTATTAGATTGAATCGATTAAGTTGGGAGAAAATTGAGATCGTTGTAACGCAATTTATGTATCGTGGTATCACCTGCGCACGCTGATTCCATTAGTTCATTATCATCAAGGTGCATAATATAATGCGCCTACGTAATGAAACGTGAAGACATATTTATCTAGCTCGATTTAGTGTTTCCAACATTTGTTTTTTTTTTTTTAATAAAATTAAATATTCCTCGTCAATAATTAATTGTATTGAAAATTATTAAGATAATTCTTGTTTATAGTTTGCCAAATTGATTAGAATTAATTAATGAATTAAAATTGGAATAAAATAAAATATTCATACGATAAATGCAGTGTATTAATTTGAAATAAAATTTTCCTTTGTAATAGAAATTATTCTTTGCGATGGATCAAATAAAGTAATAGAGCTTTTATAAATGCAGTCTCAGTTGCCGATCCACCAAAATCAGATTCCTCACTGGAAATTAAACTAGATATTCACAAAGATGTCGGTATAAGCATTCTCGGATCGCTGATTAAATTATATTTAGAATTTCACAAACGTTCTATAATGTCGGCGTATTAATACCTGGTTAATGTTACTTTGATTAAGCAGATATATTGGATCGTTTTGAGACTTAACGCTAAATCTACAATTTAGAAAAACCAATTTACCGTCTGGGAATAAAGAAAAAAAGTGTCACAAAAACGTTTATACTCTTGCGTTGGATTCATTTTACGTTTTCTAAAACTTTTCAGCCCACACAATAAATTATGCAGTACATACACTTTTTTCTATATTTTGTCCGGAATTTTAATTAAAAAATTTTCACCTTTGCTTTCGCCACCGTTCCAACCGTGCTGCAAAATTTGGAATAATCTTTCTCTTAACACGCTTTCTTCTAACATGTTTCTCTACTTAATCCTCGTTAAAATAATTTACGTGCTCTTGCGACGTCCCTAATACAAAAATCAAAGCTGAAGCACTGAAAAAAAAAAAAACTCGGCGGCAATTTCGATAAGAGAACATACCGTAAATGACATTGCAATGCAGCGGGGATTAGTGAAAATAATCTCATAATCGCATTTCTGGAAAGTGTAAATCTTATTTTTTGCGTAACCTTGAAAGTATAATGAATTTACATGCATATGAAAATAAATTAAATTTCATCAAAAAATCCGTTACTGGACTGCTAAAGAGGATTTGCTATAAATAAAGTTCAACGATGTATAAAAAAAAATTTTTGAAACGTAAAGTGAATGTTGGAAATTGGTGATATAATAAATCGAAAGTTTCTCAACTTTTGTTGTTGAATTGGTCCGGAAAAAAGTGTGAAAAACAGACAAAATGGAAAGAACAAAAAAACCCAAAAGAAGATAAAGTGCATATGAGATAGAAATTCGGACGTGAGAGAGAGAGTTCCTAGGAATTTAATGTTCTTTGGGGCGCAGAGAACGTGTGTAGACCGCTAGGTTAAACTGACGATGTTGAAGCCGCAAGGGTTACATTTACACTGCACTTGGTGAAGTTGTTAGATACGTCTACGATCAACTTCGCAATGCTTAGAACGATATTTTTTGTAACGGTGTAACAAAAAACATTTTGTGATGATGTCAGATATATCATATACTTTGAGTTAGATATTTCTCTATACAATTTGATTTGTTCATTTTTTTCAGTTTGAGGATGAAACCCGTCAATCAAGCAATATGTTCAAAACATATTTGAACATATTTAATTTGACATATCAAAATTAAAACCTTTTTGCTAAATGTATCAAGCATATAACATGACTTACACAAATAATTTTTATATTACACTGGTAAAAACAAATGATTAATTTTAATGTTTTGCGAATGAGAGTGCTTCAGTATAATTATTGTTAATTCCATAGTTTTCCATGTTTAATTTCAGTTTTTTTTTAACTGAATGACTGTAAACGTAGAAATTCATATTAAAATATTGGATTATAAAATTTAAAATAACGGTAATGAATCAAAATTAATAATTACACCAATTATAAAACATTCAACAGAATTATTTAATCTTAACAACAGTATTTTTATCATAAAATGAATTCAAAATATCAATAACATTTTTTTTTTACTCTGACTATACAATCACCTTAAGTTATCGCTTTTTATTCTTACGGTTTGATAAAACTATCAACGATTCAATTTCGCGTAACTGTTGAATACATTGTAACGTAATAACCGTTGATATTTCTGATTTTTTGCCGTACATGGCAGAAATAAAAGAGATGCCATGATAAAATAACATTAGGGGGCATTAAACGAAGAAAAATAATTCCGTGGGCGGCCGCTTTAGAAAACGTACAAATTTAATGGATTCCTAAGGTATTGAGTAAAGATAACCGAAGCTGAGCATGCGGGAAAAGTGTTATTTGATTCGATTCAGAAGAAGAATCGCAACGACACGTTCGATATGTTAAAAATTTTACAGAAAATGCACAGGATGTTAAAAATCTTGTTTATCAATTTTTTTACCTTACTTCGAAAAGTTTTGATTCAATTTCAACAATATTTAAACAATATTAGAAAATTAGTCCAAGAGTTATAACTTAATTTCTGAAAGATTAAAAATTTCATGAATCAAGAATTTTATCCTCTTTTATTAATACTTGAGATAACGTGGGCGTCCTTGGTTGATGTGAGAATTTGCTAACCTTAATATTTTTCTTAATAAAAACTGATTATAATCCATTTTTTATCTAAACCTTTTTTAATATACAAATAAAAGAATAAAGCGTACAGTTCATTTATTAACCCGGTATGTACAAAAAATAGGGTAATCTGTATTATGGAACCGGATTTGATTTTATGTGAAATTTTATTCATACTTGTATAACATAACTTTTTTATTTCATATTTTCCATAGTCTCCTCCCCTTATAAGCCATAGTAATTACCCATAAACCTGTTTTATTTTTCATAGTCTATCTATGATTTTACATATAGGCCTCTTTCGTTTTTTCACAACTTTCCTATATTTCTCCACCATTTCCTATGAGATCTTTTCATTTTTCACAATCCCCTTATAATTTCCTATGGGCTCATTTACTTTGCTTGTCATTCCCTTGGGCCCAAATTCAATTTCTATGGACTTCCTATAAGCCTCCGCCACTTTCCTTGGACTCCTTTCATTTTGATAAAAAGAACTTACACGAAATTATCCTTTGCTAGATGTGTGTTGCTAACTTTGTTTATAAATGTAAATTGCTTTTATTTTGCTCCTGCATAACTGATAAGTAATAATATACTATATAATTAGTATAATAACCCTAATTATTATATTAGCATTAGATTTCTAGACATGAAATTAGCTGTAATAACTTTAGCGACGAACTTCAGAAGTGTCGCTATATAACTTATTCTTAATGGATATTCTGATGTGTATAAATAAAATAATAAATTAACTTAACTGAAACGTGTTAAAAATTCATATTAAAAAAAAAATTATCAAACTTTAAGAACCTGTCATTAACATTTATATTCAACATAAAAAGTTTCCACCACTCCAGTTTCGTTTCAACATTTACATATTCAAATAATTTTGCAAACTTTGTTTAATTTTTGAAACATTTCTCTTACCCGCATACTGCGTTGCGATTGAATTCAAACCTGAGTAAAAAAAATGAAACAGTCCGAATTGAACATTATTGAAGAACTTTGAGAGTCAAAGACGAATCATATACGGAATTCACGGAGTTAAATATTTATTTGTATATTGCAGTATTGATGAAAATTAGATAACAAGGTCAAAACATTTTTCAACCTAGCAACAGAGGAAATGCATATGAGCTCGATCAGAGAATTTTTGTTCCTAATTACAATGACAATCCGCATGCTTTGCAAACGCGAAAACCCGTATTCTGAGATCCTGACTATTATCATTCTCGATAGCAGCTTGGCCTCGTTGTCTAAAGCGCTGGGACGAAATCTCGGGCTTAAGCTCAGTCTAACTCTCTCGAGCATCCATCGTAAAATAGTACGGCTTTATTAACGAGCTTTAATTAGTGTCAACTGAAACACATGTTAAAGCGCAAGCGTCCGAAATCAACAAAGTGCAACCAGAACCAATTGTATTTAGTCATTGATGCATTGGGATTGCAGAAAACGAGTTTTGAAAGGGTCTTGATGGAAAACAAAAATCTACTAACAATCAACTGGGATTGAATGAACAAAAAAGTCTTATTCAGTTATTGAATTAAAAAATTAAACTATTATCCATAGAAGCTTCAATCAGGAAGTTCAATAATTAGAAATACTTTGCAAAAGAAGTGATATATTACAAACTTTTTCCCTCAGATTCTGAAAGGTTATTTTTTTTATTGTTTATGATAATTTTAAATGTTTAAAATTTGTTTGCAGAAAAAATTTTCATAAAAATTTATCATGACAAGTCTTGTGACAAAATGCTTTGATAACAATTTTTATAAACAGAGATTAAAACACGACGGGGAGTGGATAAAATCAAGGGTTGTACCAACGTGAAAATTCAAAGTTTGCATGTAGGCCAATCGATAGCATTGATATCCACATTGTGCAAATAAATCTGCCTCGACTTAGAGATGAACAAATGCAAATCAAGTTGTACTTCGTATGGCAGCATGGTGCAAGAAATTCGTTTTGATGTCAAAATAAGATAAACTATCGGTCATGTTGACGTTAAACTGACAACGCATTTACATACATTTCACTTCGGTATGTCAGATGAAGCATGATTCAAGAAGTGATGTGATCATTTAAGAGATCTGATGTCGGGCTGTTTCAAATTGAGATCAATGAAAATTACATCTCGTTTAAGGATCACTGAAGTTTATTTAACCAATTCTCTGATCTCCGATATCATATAAAAAAAAACTGAACTGAAAGAAAAAGATAAATCTCAAAAATTACATCTCGATTCACTTTGAGTGTTAAATTTAATCTTTATACTCTTCATTCAAAAGATATTTAAACAGTTTAAAACGAGAAAAGTTTCTTTATAAAGTTGAAAATCTGTAAAGTTAATAATAAATTTCAAAAATTTGTAAAGGGATCACTATGTTCTGCAGTATTAGTTGCAAATTGTTCGTGATGTAGTGGTGTTGGTAAGTGAACAGCTTCCAAAAACAGACGTTCTTGCTCTTGTTTTGTCTATTCCAAGAGTACGTAAACGTTTTTCACTTCATCGCGAGCAACGAAATAACAGTACAGTAATTAATTACGCATATTGTCTTACACGTCAATATGATGTTTAATTTTGTATTCCAAAATCATATATGTATATATATTCAACATTTGACGAATTCAATAGTTCCTTTTTTTAGTAAAGCAGCAAATCTAATATATTGAATATGTTCTTCTTTCGTTTATTTGTCTAGATTAAGAAAATGTACAAAAAAAAATAACTTTCATCTCATCCCTTTTACATTGATTAGTCGCGGAAAACGGGTGACGACATCTTAGTATAGTAAGCGTATACATAATTTATTGCTACGCTTGCTGGATCACATGGCACGTTTCAAGTAATTTTGAATCTGTATGCAGCCGAAGAGAAATCCTCGAGCCAATAACGCGGGTATTATTATGCAGATTACGCCCTAACCCATATTAGTTCGTTATCGCTTCTACATCTTGAATATCTACACACTACTCAGAACTCGCCGAAGAAATCCACGCGATTAAATTGTGACGAGCTCTCTCTCTCTCTCTCTGTCCAGAAGTCGTACGAATGAATCCATACCGGGTCACGACGTTTCAAGAAAGCTCGAGCAAATTTAGTCTCCCTGGGTGAAAGAAATTACATTTATAGGAGTGTTCAAGTAGATGTCATCTTTCTTGATTTCAACTTGAAATTCGTAGGGTCGTTAATTCGTATAATCGAGTGCCAACAAAGTCAGCTCGATTTTATGAATGAATTGGACTCGGGAATAACGGACGTATAGACCGTGCAAAATCGTTGGTGACAGAAGCGAAAAGGAGTTGCGCGCAAATGCCTTCATTAAAATTTGTTTTGCTCGAAAACGCGATTGATAAGAACCTTTGCACACCTTTGTACATATACAATCGGTTTCAACTCATACAACAGTTTATATGCAGAAATGTGAACGTGAGAAAACGCTATTATAATGGCGAACATTCCCGTGCGAAGAGCACTCCGAACTATTATTAATCGGGAAGATTGGAATTACAAGCAGTTTAATACGATCGCTTGCTAAAGATGGTAATACCGCGTTACCTCTCATCAATTTCAATTGGCGATATATAATATAACTTCGGCAAAATCGATATACGATTTGAGACTACGTAATGCGGAAGATATCGATTGTTCGCCATTTATCATAATAAGGGAGCGTGTAAGTGAAACGAGTTAGATTCCTCTTGCTTTGTTAACAGCTATCTTTCTTTGGCTCAGTATCGACAAAGGAGAAAAACAATCTGATATCGTTTTGTCGTCCAATTCACCGCGTACATAACAACACAAAAGTTTCGTGAAAATGTCACCACTCCATTTGAGAACATATTTCAAGTATCTATCTTCCAGCGGCATAAATGTTATATTACATTTTCTCCCTCTTGAAATCCAAATTGACTTGGCTGCGATCTAAGGTTAGATTTGTCACAGTGATATGAAATCCATCACAATAAATATATTCGAATGAAAAATACTGTTATTATTCTTTTCTTTTTTTTTTCGCAAATGTTTTTCACCAACTCATAAATCTTTCGCCAGATGAGGAAAATTATTTGTTTAATTTTCTCAGTATTTTGATAATCAATAGAAGCTATTCGGGAAAAAATATTGGCACTTCTTTTTTTTGTCTCCAACTCATTCTAAATATAGGAATAAAGTTTTGACTAGAGCTGGAGAGGTTTCGAATTAACCGTGCATATGGCAGTGATATTCAAACACGGTAAAAGTGATATACCAACTTTGCCAATAATTACAAGTCCGCAAATTTTACGTAAAATCATCAACCTGCCATGCCGGCTGATTACGTAACGATTCGTCCTACATAGAGCGCTGCCAAAAAATTGCGTTATAACTGCGATAAAACCGTCGACGTTGGATTTCAGGGACGTCGGAATTAACGATATTGTCCAAGTTCCTCGTCCTTTTAGCAATCGTTTATGTCGAGTCCTGCTGACCGGAAATGGTGCAAGCGATTTTTACGACGTGAACTCGGCTGATACCGCCAATATGTTGGGCACCTTTTTGTGTCACTTTTATTTCAGCTCCGCTTCCTTATTCATATGTTTACTTTTTGTCCTTATTTTAATTTCGGTTTCCTTGACTTGACTGGTATTCATAAATATTCTTTTTACTCTGAAACACTGACAACAAACGCGTCACTTTTTGCATAAAAATGTTCCAATTCTACTACAAAATTTTCTTCATAACTGGGTTTTTTTCTTCTAAATAGGACATTCAAACAATTTTCGTGAGTACACAACAATTTTGCGATCCCATCGATGAGGCCACTTTATCGATACTTTGCTAGAACTCTATTTTCATTTTTGACAGACAAACGATGTAACATAGAGGCAAGTCCCGTTGTTTGCATGTCAATTTGCCTCCAGACAATGCTTCAATCAGAAGGCAAACAACGCTTGACTATGGTTGCTAGTTCAAACTGGATTGCATTTTACAGCGGGTATTTCATCGCTCTGACCACTCGTGTGTCGTATACCTATAGTTCGATGCTGTACATACTTTGTATGAATCTGTACAGCCATATCTTCGTCAAAAGCGACAGACTGTCGATCTCGGTTTTCTGGCTAAACACACGGGTTTTTCGTCTAGCAAATAAAAAAAAAAACCTACAGATTTTCAACCACAATTGGAGTTTCTGGACCAACAAAGATATACAAACTCGAATGGTTGATTAATAGGAATCATATTTGTTAACTGCTGATAAATTTTTTTTTTAATCAACACTCTTTTATTATGAATTGCTTTGAACCGAGTACAATATTTCAAGTCACCTGGAATTAATAGTAGCACGATTTTTTTATTTTAAAATAAACTAATTATAATCTATAACAATTTGCTGCTCACTAAATCTTTACTGATAATTTGAAATTAATTCTATTAAAAAACCTGAAATAACTAATCATATAAAAAAATTGTTATCAGTTAATTCTATTAAAAAAAATTAATATTGCATTCGATTCGAAAATAAAATTAATCAGTTCAATCAGTAATAGTCGTTTGTATTTGATTTCAATATATAATTTGATTAATTTTGAATTTTAAGTCATATTAGATTAGAATAATTTTATCGAAAATGATCTGTCATGGAGTGTTATATTTTTGTACATAAATTTTCATGATTTACAGTATTACCATAAGGATTATACGGCGAATGAAATGTTTACTTATATTGATTATGTGAAACCACGTCCTTCATTCTCTTGTGGACAGTGGCATCATTGGCAATCAGATTACTCCTGAGAAATTGCTCGATACTTATATGACAACAATATATATAATGTTATGAATGATTGCGTAAGCTGTAACATAAATTATGCAAAATAAAATGAAGTGGAGATCAAAACGTCTTCTAAATTTTATTTTATTCGTAAGATCTTTTGCTCTGAATGTAATTTCACTCGGAAATGTATTGTTCGAAAACAACAACATTTTCGTAACCACTGATAACATTACCTCGCCATAGTGCTTTTGCCTAGTATTGTAAGGTGAATAAACATTCCAAATATTAAAAAGGAATTATACATATATTATATATGTTATATATTATTATTTTTGTTACGACTGCTTTCTGTTTTTAATGTTTTCTTATATACGGTTATCAAATCATTTGGTCAGCGTATCTCATTCATAGATTCAATTCTAGTTCAATTCTAGTTCAATTGTATAGATTAATCGTATTTCAATAATAATATCGCCACTATTTTTATAATAAAGTTTATACTACAATCATATTCTGAAATAACCGATAACAATATCATTTGAAATCTTTACAGTGATTGTTTGCCTAAAAGGGGAAATTAGCATATTCGCAGAATTACAGATTATAGTTTATTAATGTAAAACAAATATTTGAAAATAGTTTCTAACAATATGAAATGAAAATGATTAATTATATACTTGTTCAGCAAATCAACTATTGAAATACGAGTATACTAGATATAAAATCATCAGTAAATTATTAAGACTAACAAATACTATTATCCAACTGAATTATAAACCGATTCAGACTAAATGAAATTGATTATGGTATAGAACATTTATTCGTTTTAAACATTTAAATCATAGGGCTGTTCAGTCGCATTTTCATGAAAATAAATTTTTTTTTAATAAACTCGATTAGTAAGACTTGAACTATAAAAATTGACTATAATTCAGTAATATAATAAGCCTCAAAAAGAAAACTCGATAAAAATCTTGTCAAGATGAAATTGGATTTTAAACTCTGTACAAAATGAATATTCAGTAAAACTGAAAAGCATGGCCAAGTACAAAATTGTACGTATACCTTTGAATATGGAAGGTTATCATGTCAACATTGGTTGCGGTCAAGTACAATTTCTGTCATACAGACCGAATTAATCGTGCTAATCGTGACAGTTATCAATAAAATAGTACAGCATTTGTAGCTATATAATTATAAATATGTCACAATAAATAACTTTTTTGGTTCAAGAAACTAATTTCAGGTACTTGGCGACTTGCCACAAAGACGATAACCCTTAATGATTTCAAAGATGGAGCATAAATTTTCTAACTACCTAATATTACAAATATTTCGTACAGAAAAAAAATTTCCAAGCTGGAGTTACGTCCTGCTTGCTTTTAAATTTTTTATTTTATTTTTTTAATTTATGGGTTTTTCGCTGAAACAACTATTCACATTGACGGAAATTCTTGATATGCATGAAAATATGCAAAAAAATAGCAAAAAATAGTATTTTTCTGTACATGAAGATTTTCCATCTAAATTTGTGCAAAAAAAGTCCTTAAAGAATTGGAGTTCCCATATCTGTTGCTAGGGGCCGTTAGTGTCACTAATTTTGAAACTTTTAACTTGTTCAATTTTTTATTTGGAATATACTCATTCTACTCACGATCTGCTATATTATAATGTTATAACATATATTAAATCAAATATAACATAAAATATAAAAATATATATCTAAAATATATGTATCACCGAGTTGATGAGTATTTTTTTTCAAATATATCACTTTTATGTATATAAAAGTTTTATGGTATACTTTTTCTCTTACTAAAAAATATGCGCGTTACAAAAAATTACTCTAATTTCTAGGAATTACATTAGTCAAGTACTTTTCGCTGCGTGTTCTTTTATTATAGCGACAGTAATGCTATTAGTGTGAAATCGTAACGCCTCGTATTCGACGATACAAACAGAGACCATTAAAAATTACCCGACCCGTTTTTGTTGCTTGATTCTGTTAATAACATTGACAAAGACGAGGAACTCTGTTTGGTTAACATGAAAGTGAGATTATATGCGCAACTCAAATCTGTTTTTTCCAGCTGAAAATATTGCTTAAACAAATTTGTAGAAAAATTTCGTACAAAATCTAGAAAAATACCAGTGACTTTTTTGGACCGAAGGATATTTGAATTTTTCATTCAGTCTCTGAATCAAGTAGCTTATCTTTCGCTTTTAGTATTTATATGTTCAAAAGCTTGCGTTTGCTTGGTGCTCAAAAGAAAACGGTTTCCCAAATAACACGGGATAATAAAGCTCAAAAATAATGAAGTGCAGTACCGGCAGGTCAGGCAATGGTGAAAGATGCACGCGAAATTTCGCTTTTTAATGTCACTTTGTGTTTCATATTCACGGTGAATATCTGATTATAAAAGCTTACTTCAATCGCTAAGTTGGAAACTTTTTCGGATCTTTAATATTCTTTCTTTTTCCCTCCCTCTCTTCACTCAGAATTGCTCCCACATTCTGTCCACCTCATCAGAATTGCTTCAATCCTCTGCTATTTGTTGCATCAGTTACTCCCTTCGCAAACTAACTTGGTCGACGTACTTTTCTTACTTTATATCCTTGGCCGTCTTTTTCTTGCAATAGCATCACGATTAAGACAATTTCATCCGACGACGATACCCAAAACGACACGTACTCGTTTCACGAAACCTTACGTTATTAATCCTATTGCTAAAAGAAAAATTGCACGAATCTTTTCAGTACCAAACAAATCCAAAAAGATGATTTCAAATCCTAACTTTTTTTCCAGGTTAATCCGACAGTTCGAAGGGACGGACTTTGTGCGATGAGAAAAATATTCTAATTTCACCACTTGTATTGAGCATTACATTTCTACCGAATTAAACTAAAGTTCTTTCAACACGACCTCAATTTTGTATACCGACGTCGTAACAAATATGCAAATTTTACCTAAATCAAATTCAAAGGCGAAAATCAATCTTCCGAAAAATATATCAAAAAATGTGATTGACAACCAAAGTTATTTTTTCAGATACGAATAGTTCACAATTGTCAACGGTGCCACATTGTCAAATCGTGAATCATTTCAATTCATTTGAAATCAATTCGTTTTCATCCAACAAACATTTTAATCTTAGAAAAAAGTTTTCTTATACGTTACCTATTGTTATAAACTCAATGCTAATTTTCGAATATTAGAATTTTTTTAAAGCATCAAACGTTACCTGCAACAAAAAATACATGATTACATATGCAGTAATTTACTAGCACTATTTTTATAAAATAATGAAATAAAATTTTAAAAATGTAGATCGTTAGAACGCATAAAAAAAAAAGAATTTAAATTGACAGAAGAGTGTTTAAAATGTCTAAAACTAAGACGATCAAACATCCTCAATTTGTTGGAATTGATTCAAAAACAACTACAAAGAATGTCTTAAATTAAGATATTTGTTTTTATAGTGTACGCGAATAAACTTCGTATTCATAAAAATACTAAATATATCTATTCCGTAACTTAGCTTGTGAATGTTTTAATTTTCTATTCATTTTAAAGATACTCAAAATGAGTAAATGTGCATAACTGACAGTGTATGATAATCAATAAAGCTTCCGTGGAGGTTCTAATGAATTTTCAATTACTCCTAGCTTCAGGCACACGGATATTTAGACAGTTTTGGAGGAATCTGATTTTAATAGTCATTAATCATCATCATTCTCGGGAATTGGTTTCCAATCAGGAATGGTTGTTCGATCTGCTTTATATGTTTCACCAACCCTTATTTTATTAACCGGCATATATAAACTAAAATGAAACCTATCAAAGATCGCTTCATGGCGGAGGTTCAAATTCCGATACATTGTTCAAATCATGTCATATATTTTATGATATAATAAAAACAAAATACAATTTGTCTCTTGTACGAGAAAATACGTTGAGAAGAGCACATTGCCCTATACAGAAGACATAAAATGTCAAGCATTTTCTGCTCATTGCTAAACGTAAATCGTTTTTCACCTGAACACTAATAAAAACTTTTCCAATATAAATCAACGAACACAGAGCAATTAATCGATTTAAAAACTGTGTATCATAAAAGTAAATTCACTTCCTATTGGCCTTGAATGTGGCAAACCAAAATCATTTTTGCATCATAATCATTGATGAAAATGAAAAAATATAAATAAATGAAAATTTAAAATAAAATTATTGAAAAAACAAAACAAAAAATGCAATCTTTTCACCGAAAGTAAATACACAGAGACAAAATAAACTCGTTATGGATATTTCAAAGTAAGCAGTTCAAAAAAGGCCTTAATTTCGTTTGTATGAGGATTGCTCGACAAAAAATGTTTCTGTGTTTTCTCTAATCGGGAAGGATGTGGAAGCGCAGAAAGCAAGCCTTCTACTTGTTCCACGTCGTGTTGAATGCCACTCCACGTAGCTCTCGGCATATAGTAATCTTTCACTACGTTTCCACACGGATGTGTTCGTCTTACAAGCGAACGAGAGTGTGGACTATTTGAGGGATTTTGTACTTCAGGGTTCTCAAGCATTTCTGGCCCTTTCTTCTTGGTTACATCGATTATGTACTTTATATACAAAACTTTGTCTTTCGTTATTCTACTTTGATAAAGTTTTCATCCGCGAAGATACTATTACGGTTTATAACTATTGTGCGGTCATAATTAAGAATTCATTTTCGTGAATTTTAATGTCCTCCGTCATCCCGAGACTCAGCCATTGTTTAAAACTAAAATTTTTGAATATTTTGCCACCCTTTAAAAGATTTAAATTAGTTTTTAGTATTAGACTCGTTGTAACGGAAATGTTCAAAGAAATTGTTAACCAATTTTGTTTTTAAATCATTTTTCCTCATATCATGGTTAGTAAGTAATTGATATTATACATTCACCGTCACATAGGCATTCTTGAAACTACATGGTTATTTCTATTTAATTACGGACAGAAGTGCTATTTATATAAGGTAATAAAATAGAGGTAGCTGAGGGTTATTGTAAGTTATACTCTCCCACTTTGAAAATAATATATTTATCAATTATTACACCCAATTATTTAATGAATGAAAAAGAATTAACTGTTTTTTAAATTTTCATGGTTTATAATTGAAATGAAATTCTTAACTTTTTATAATCCATTAAAGTTTTTAACTAATGAAATTTTGCTTAATTAATGATATTTGAAAGAAAAGAAATGAAAAATTTCTAGCAAAACTAAAAATTAATTTCAGGATAAATCAACGTTAATACGAAAGCATTTAATCTCTATTTACGAAATACTTTGAGGAGATAATCCGCGCCGATTATTGCCGAGTTTTTCTGAACCGAATAAGATATACATAGATATTTAGCATCACTGATGTAACAAATTAGTTCGCAGCTTTCACTTGGATATATTTATGACCAATGTTTCCAGTTGAATGTTTATTGGAAGTTCGCAAAAAAACAACAAACACGGTCTATACCACATACATTTAAATAGAAAAAAATTAATATAACTGAGCTGTGTTGAATATATTTTTGTAAAGATTCTTTAGCTGATGCGAAAACAGCTTAGAAACATCTTACTCGAAAAAAGAATAAACCCGCGTTTGAAACTTCACTTCATATTAAACAAGATATACATACAAAAAATCAATATAAAATAGCGAAATAATGTAACAGAGAAATAAAAAAATTAAAATATCACAAAACCGAAATAATCGTTTTCTTTATACACTAAAAATATTCATTATTAAACATATAAATATCTTTTTCATATAAATATCTTTTTTTTTTTCATTCAAATGAACTTGACTGTTCAATTATTAAAAAAAATGGCTTTCAACTTAAAAAATAATTCCACAATTAAATTAATTCATAATCCTATTAAATTTGAAATGTTGAAAAGATACGATTCGTTCTTAAGGAATAATTGAATAAATAGCATTCATTAAATTAACAAAGCGTGAATCAAGAATTTTTAGTATTCATCCAGAAAAGTAAAGTCTACTTTTTTTTTAAATCCAAGTCTATTGTACTCAAATGTCAATTATGACATCTACTTTTATCCTATTTAATTCACAGAGGTGTCGAGGGATTCGGCGTGGATAAATGCGATAGTATGGAGATCCGAAAACGCTATGGAAAAGGTTCCTAGGAAAGGCAACGTCGTTCTCGGCGACTGACGCGAATACACAAAATATTTAATGCGTCGTTGGGCACCGAAATTGGCTTAAAACGAACTAGAAATAGTTAAACAAGACGTCAAAATCTTTCTGGACTGCGTGCAAGTCTGATTGCACACGATGAAAAAAAGTTCTATATATACACATCTTTTGGTAAATAATGACAGAGGATTCAGTTTGAGAAAAAATTTTTTTCTCATTTTGCAGATAAAAAAAGGAACAAAAAAGAGTCTAAAAAAATAATTGAAAATATTCGATTAATCCAAAATGGAACGCTATTGCAATGAAGTTGACTGAATTGGGATACATCGAGATGTACGTTTTTCACACGTTTTTTTCTTTCGTATGCGAAATACTTAACGTTTCAATATATTATCAACA
Source organism: Trissolcus brochymenae (assembly GCA_030523145.1). NCBI lineage: Eukaryota > Metazoa > Arthropoda > Insecta > Hymenoptera > Scelionidae > Trissolcus > Trissolcus brochymenae. Next base: position 192,034 of record JAQQRF010000210.1, on the reverse strand, counting down.
TAATATCTCTTAATCAGATTGTCGAAAATCAAAAAACCAAAAAAATTATCGACTACTGACAATAATAAAATTAAAAGGTGATGAAAATTACTTTGAAACGTGAAGAATAGAAATGAAAGCAAGAAAATATTTTCAAACTAATTAAAAGTTTTTCACCTCACTTTTTTACCACAGCAAAAATGTCAACGTTCTTCAGTCTCTCTAATTTAAGTACTCTTTTTTTGCAACGACTATTTGTAGTCACAAATTTTCTACCACTAAATTGTCTTGGTAAGTTTTTTTAACCGTCCTTCACTGTAACAATAGGAAATCAATATCGTTTGTTCTACAATCAAAAGAAGCAAAGTTCTAATCAGCTAATAGATACTTCCGTTTTTTCTACGAAAAGTTCATTAACTTGCAGGTGACAGTGCAGTTGTGTTCATTCTGATAGTCATTAAAGATATCTCGTTGCTATTGACGAGTTCAATCATCGTAATTATATTGACAATAATCTAATATGCTTAACAAATTACGTTTTGTAACAACGTAATTACAGCGGGGGTTCATTCAAGCACGTTATATATTCCATGACGGTTGAATAAAGTTGATTGTGCGGAAAACGAGCTTTCAAAATATTTTCATGCTCCAATCTGAAAATAATCGACGCAATTGATTGCATTCGACTAAATTTGTAATATGACTGAGTGTGCGAGCAATCGTTGAATGTGAATGAATAAACTCAGCTAACTTTGTCTCCTCTGTCCTTCTTCCAAAATATAATAACGATAAAAAAACCACTACTTCTGCTAAAACAACTCGACAATACATTTGCTCCAAGTTTTTGTTGCGCGATAAAAGCAAGCAAGAGTATATTTTGCTGCCAACTTTGCTTTAACAAACAAAATAAACGTCCTACGTTTTTTACAAGGAAAAAGAAATTCACACTGCGCGTTTGAGAGACATAATATCGGCGATTTATTGTCAATTGATTTTTTTTGCATGCATCGAACAAGAAAAACATTCTTTTGAACATTTTTGGATTACTTTTTAAGCGACATTTATGTTCACAAAAATAGGAAATTCAATGACACTTGCGCAGTTTGGGTACCAGCTTGGAAGTCGAAACTTTTGTGTCCCGAGAGCGGGCACGTTTTGTCGCATTCATCCAGATGTATCTTTCCGTTCGATATGGGGAACGGGAAAAAGCAGAAGAAATATGGGTTTGGGAATCGAGTTTGGGCACATAGACACCCCTTAAACCTTTCACATCACCCTGCATTCAAGTACTCGCTGGTCATTGCCTCATTCGCAAAATATTATTCGTGTTTTCTGATTTTTCACAAAGATAATCTTTTATTCCACAACAAAAAGTTATTGTATCCTCGCCATTTGAATGGAAAACATACAGTTTTGCCACAAACTTTTATTTCAGCAGAAAACAATTCAATCAGAAAAAAAGCTTCTCGTCATCCATATTCAAATACAACATTTTTTATTTATTCAGAAATCTTTGATGAAACCACGTCATTCAGTTGACAAATTGGGATTATTGTTTCATCTCTTAGCAATATTGTTGTTCGAAATGCGTCCCTTCAATATTCATCGCATAATTATTGCGAGATATGCTACTTTGTACATCAAACATGAACGTTATATCCATACTACAAATTATTGTACCGTATTGCCTCGGCTGCATTGCTCCCTGATAACAAAGATAATTGCTTTGATAAAAAATGTATCTCAATATTTCATGACATTTTTTATATCATAATTAAAAATGTTCAGAGTTGCGAAACAAATTCGAATTCCACGCGAACTTTATATCTCAAAAGAAAAATTTAATTTAATTGAAATGGGCGTATATCGTTTGTTAAATTGACTCAAATTTTGTCGAGTGGTTTAACACCATAGTACTATTTATTTTCATGAATCAATTAGAGAGAAAGGTCGCGTGTCGACGCAGTAAAACTTGAATCCATCAGACGCAAGAATACGAAAGACATGGAAATTCAAGGTTACTCATGATCAGAAAAATGAGAGCCAACAATTTGTTTTCATTTCGCCGGATGAAATTTTAATTAATCAAGTCTGCGGCATCACGAAATTCTTCATGAGTCATTTTTCTTGAGCCTCTGTTTGATTTATCCGACAACTTGATCAAAACACAGCAAAGAAATCGCAATCCCCAAATTGAGGGATCCAACTTTGTTCGGTATTTAACAGTTTGAACACGCTTTCACACTAAGTAGGGCTATTTTCGGAACAATTTATTAAATTCAGTCAATTGTTAGTGCAATTCTTGACTCGTCAATTTGTTTCGGGGTTCACAACCGGTTGAATCTACAAATGACCGAAAACGTTTCCTCTCGAAATGTCGCGATAATGCGTATTTTCCACAATTCCCACTTACTGCGATAAAATTTGTTACAATTTTCTCGGGTCATAAAACGTTTCACTTTTATCGTCACGCTGTGGAAAAGCAGGGACTCATTCTCCGTGTATTTCATTACACAAACCGAAAAAAAAAAACGTTAAATGAAAAAGCAATTCAAACTGAAAACAAATTGTTCATATACGTTCGAGTTCCAGAGCTGCCTACAATTTTTCATTTCTAATCGTCAAATACGCTGTGAGTCATTTTTTAACAGATGAATAAACAAATGCTCTATTAAAAACAGACAATCAATTTTTTTCGTCTTTTTCAATATTCTTTGTAATGTTTCATCTATAAATACAAATGAAAAGTAAGTGAAAATTAAGTATGGTTCAATAATATCTACTCCGGTTTTTTTTATATGTGATTAAATTTGAGATATCTGAATAAAACTAAAAAAAATTCCTCTCATCTCTCTTTGGATGATAAAGAATTTGTTTCGTTTTTTTCAATCAAATATTGATAGCTTATTACTACAAGATTATTATTTAATAAAAATTGTTGCGTTTTTCGACCATAAACATTTTCAAAAAACATGCTTTTAGTATTTCCATATGTTTAGAAGTAAAAATAGAAACGTAAAAGAATATGTTTTTCTTCTTAAGGAACATTTCAGACTAAAAGCATTGTCAATAGAAGAAAAATGGCTCAAACAAATCGAAACTAAATAATTTCTATATCAGTAGTCACTATAACACGTTCTGTTTCTTTTCTCGTGGTTGGTATTGTTGAACAAATGAAATTGGATAGATTGAGAATTATATGCAGTTGTTAAACTACCATTAAACTTGAACAATTTGTAAATCACACACCTTTCCTTCTTGAATTCAAAACAACGGCGATAAAGTGACTCGTAATTGCGCAGAAAATGATGTAAACTTACACGCAATATTTCATTTGTTTTTTATTGTTCAAAGACATGTGTAAAAGGAGGCAATGCAAGAGTCGCAAACTCATGTTATTATTTAGCACGTGTGACGGCGCGCGCCCTTTAAATTTACGTGCAAACGGCTTATGCGGAGCCAGAGAATGCATGCCATTCTGTCTCATATCTTAGAAACCCATTAAAGGAGTCGCTTTGACCCGAAGGAGTATACAACTTTCCATTGTTTGTCTCCGGCAGGATATAACCGACTGTCGTTTCTTGAATTATGTTCTTTCTGCTTTTGACAGTTGTGTCAATATTATGCGAGCGTATCAATGTATCAATTATTATCAACACTATATCCTGCTGCATTTTGTTAAATTGAACAGAACACAAAAATATATTTGCACTAACGTTTTTGTGCCAGTAAATAATATACTTTATTATTTTATTGGACTAACTCGACAATAAGAGGAACAATAGAAAGGTACAAAAGTTACCAAACAAGAGTATAACATCAGCCCAGTTTTCGTAAACTAATTCTCAAGATAAAAACTTTTTGGATTATTATTTTGTAAATTTCGTCCCTTGGCATTATACGCGACTCCGCCATATTGCGCTGAAAATTACTTTTTTTAGTGCAATATTTTTTGCACCGTTAAGCGCCGCGTCGTGATTTAATGTCATACTCGTGAAATTATAAATATGAGATGTCATAATAGATTTCATGCTGCGAGAATTTTCTGCGACCAACTTTTTGAACCTGTGCCACAAAACAGTTTTGACATATATTTTTCGTTGGATCAATTGATCCAGCGACACCGATTTTTCACTGAGAGTTGAGACTATTATGAAACGTGTCACTGTTCATAACCACTTTTCATGTTAAAAGTTTTGTATTTTTTCAAAAAAACAAAAAAGGAAGAAAATGAAAAAAATCCAGTTAGCTTGAAAAAGTTCTAAAACATGCGTAATGTATCCCTGAAAGTTCCACAATGCAGAGTACATCTAAATGTCGAAAAAGCGCAGTTCATTTGAATGCACAAAATCGTGTGGCTCGATATTCGTTATAATTCTTTTCCATAAGAGCCAAATCCGTGCATAAAAGTTGGAACAATTTTTTTTTACTCATCTTTGTATTTGTTTCATTCTAGTAACGCTGCAAATTTATTCATAATTTACTTCATGCGCCGAACATAAAGGCCAGATTCGAATGTATTCAAAAAGCAATTTCTCGTTAACTCCTCTTTCTGTTAACTCGAGTTTTCGAAAATCGTTCCTCTGACGATTTAAATTCAAAGATCAAATGAACACATCACCTTCTGTACGCAGTTTATATACAAAGTATCCCGAGTCTGAGTAATAAGACTGAAATAAATCCAAGAATAGATCGATAAAAGTCTAAAAAAAGATTCAGTAGTCTAAAAAATATCTGAAATGAGCTGAAATGAGGTTCAGAAAAAGCATAAAATTGATTATAAGTGAACATAACGAGTTAAAACGAGCCGGGGGAGTGTTTCCTTCTGACCTCTCAAACCTCTTTAACATGCGCTTATGTCCGGATTCAGCATGTTGAGATTGAAAAGAGGGCATGTTTAAACCTCCTCAAGACCTAGTTACCCTCCTTAAATGTTGTTTCGATTCTGTTTTCAGTCCGTTCATTCTGTTTAGAATCTCTTGCCAACCTCGGTTTTATTTTTTCCTATCCTCTATAAGATATGAATTGAACCTCTGTCAAAGGTTATAATTATATCCGTATTTCCTAAGTCTACACATTAATTTTTATTCACTGTTTATATAATTATAACAATGAATATTCAATAATTAAAAAAAATATTTTAAAAAATTATTATTCTTTATATTATTTAACAGGATTATTCAGAATTTAGATTTTTATTATTTTATTTATTAATTTTGGTTTCATTTATAATTTAGAGATAATTTTATAGAGATGTACTTGTTTTCGCATTTTTAATCATACATATATTAATATAATCGCATAATAAACACATTATTATTCCCTTACAAAATCGCAATTATAATATTTAAAAAACGCTTTGACGAGGAATCAAACGCAGGTTGCAGAATTACAAAGTCGATATGCAGGCCCTAAGCCATCAGAGAACTTGGCTTAAAGGCTTAAAAATGATACAAATAAAGTTGGAAAGAGCCAAGTACATGACTTTAAAGATGAGACCACGGAGAGGTCTAAATGAAGCCTCCTCGAGTCAACATTTTCGGCCTCTTGTAGGCCCAGAAAAACTTTTTTTCGGAATTAAGAACTCTACTCAACCTCTGGAAGTTTTTTTGAACATTAAAAGAGATTGAAAACAGATTATGTTTTAAAACATTAACAGAGATTGAAAAGAAATTTCATGTACGTTGAAAAGAGTCTGAAATCGTGTGTGAAATCGAGTCTGAAATCGACTGAAAAGAAGTCAATAAAATTTGAAAAACAAAAATTAAAAAGATCTGGAAAAGACTTCAAAATGATTAAAAAAAGAGTGAAAAGAACTAGAAGAGAGATTAAAAGGAGAATATAAAATTACTTTAATCCAAATCTATCACTCAGAGGTTGAACAGATGTGAAAGAGGTTAAAGGAAAATCTTAAAATTCAGCAAATTCTGATGAATTGAGTCTATCAATAGATAGAGTCTATCAATAGAGTCTAGATCAATAGATAGATTCTAGTTTAATAGAGTCTAGATCAATAGATATATTTTTGATTAAATAGATTTTAAAAAGATGTTTGAAAAATCTTCCAGAGGTTGACCAGAGTTCTAAAAATTGAAAAAAAAAGTGTTTTTGGGCCTAAAAGAGGTCGAAAATTTTGACTCGAATACATTCAAAGCGTACCAAAAATTTAATTTTTGAATATTATAGATGAGATTTCTGAAAAAAAAATCGATACATGGATCAAAAGATCAAAATTAAATGAATGTATGCTTTACGTCATCGTTTAATTTGTCAAATTTACATTAAAATTTTGATAGAGATGCTAGAATAATTATCATTGAATGCATTATACCTGAGTTACACATTTCGTTCATTATTCGAGTATTGAATAATGATAAAATGATATGACAAAATTTGAAAATTTAATCAGTCGACTTCAATCCTTTTGTGAACTCTCAAAATTGTACCAATTGAAAAATCAATTTTCAACACGATTAAGTTGTGTGTAGAGTTTGAAAGTGCATTAATTCGCAATCATTTTGACGCAATCAAATCGAAAACACAGTGCAAAATGCAAAGTACACTTGCCCGCGCACTTTTTCAACTGCTCAACGACTGCAACCAGATTCTGTCATTAAAAATTTGCATGTTTGCAATTTAACGCATTTTAATATTAGTGCATTAAAAAAGGAGCATTCGTACGAGAACCTCTTGACATGCGCGTGCATAAGCGGAAGCTTCTTTTGGATGTTGCGTTAAAAGCATAAACGTATTTTCGCCCAATTAAAAAGCCGAAGCGAATTGACCGATTCGCGACACGACAAATGTTATTAAATTTATACCGTACCTGCACGTGTAAAATTACAGAGTGAGGCCGGTCAAATATTACCACACAATAAACTATAAAATTCGGTTTGCGGTACACAACCGCCCACGCTATGTGATTCATATCCCGAATGAGTCGTAAACGCGAGCAGCCACTGATTATTTTTTACTCGTTCCTTCCCAGCCGTGAAATTTGCGAGTTAAATAATAGTCATTACGATCCTCGCGAAATCTTTCTCGTACCTTTTTTTTTGTATCATGTTTTCTTTATCTTTATCATGTTTATTAATTTCATGATGACGCATACTTTTTTTCACGGATACAATTTTCGTGAACCCATATTATGAATTTATTATGGGTATATCGCTAATTAAAGTAGACAAATCTTTAAAGTTCAGGCTTGGAACATATTCATTAAAAAAGTGAAGTACAAACTAAACAATGAAGTTTTTTTTATTTTTTTCTCATATGGTTATATATGCCACTAATAGCATGTAATTCGATTTGTTAATTTATTTTTCAAAGTGAATATTCAATATATGTGAAAAAAATGCAGTGCAAAAGTTCCTTAAATTAATAAAAATTTTTGTTGAATTTTTTGCTTTTATATAAAATATAAAAATTTTGTAAAATTATATAAAAATTATATACAAATTTTTGTTGAATTTTATACTTTTGTATATTTTATATAAAAATTTACACTTGAGATCAAATGATATTTTCAGATTTGTAGATGGGGGTATTATATATAAAACATTAAAAATATATAACAAATTTTAGCTGAATAAGCTTTAAAAAGTGTTGTCCGAGAGCTAGATTCGCGGCCTAGTACACAACGTATGTACTCTCTCGTCCAGCAAATGAAAAGTTTTCTTGCTTTACGAGGGATCATATAATCGGGGTTTATGACGGATGCAAGTGATTCCTGCAATCGCATCACGTCCTTCAAACATGTGTTTCTTTCTCAACGCCAGCACGCTATTTTCCCGTTATACTCGAGGGATGTCGGTAGTTAAAGGTGTAAGTGCGTGATCTGACCAAGAAACCCTGGCTATATTTTTAATCGTTCATCGCCTTAATTGCCCACGACGTAAAAAAGACAACGACAATCAAGAAAAGCGACATCTCAAGTGAATCGACAACACGATCAGGAACTTCATAGTCAGCAGAGTATAAACGTTTATAACAGAGTTTGAAATAAAATTTGAAAACTAATTCAAAATTCCAACTGTAATCCGATTAAATATGTTAGCTTCTATTAGATTTATTTCAAGTACACCGACGGATTCATACAACTGTATGATCTAAAGGTGAACGCACCAGTGAACGACCTCAGAATATGTTTCTGATTTGCAGACATTTTTTCAAATATATATAATTTTTTAGAATCAAAATGACATCAAATTGATTTAATTGAATTCACGAACAACGAAGAGTTGATTGATAAATGCTGAAAATGCTATACAACATTTTCGAACAGGAGGAGAAAACATTTGTTTTTCAGAATTTCAACAATGCAAATGCACTGTAGGATGTAATTTGAATTTGTAAAATTTCATACATGCGACGACACATTTCACGGGCTTCATAAAACATATAAAATTAAAATCGCTCAAATATGCTCTCACTCTCATATATTAAACCTCCGAGAGGCGTTATTAAATAACAATAACATGATTAATAAAATAAAAATTTAATCAACAAAGAAGCGATACATTTCGCGCGACAATAAACGAATTCTTACGGCAAAGTTAAAAAATTCATCGCTTAAAGAATTAAACCGATAAATAAATACTGAGATTTGCGCCGAGTGGGCGCTCTCCTGTTTCGTGGCCCGCTATTCAGCTCCTCTAAAACTTCAATATCTGAATATCGCAGGACACATTTGAACCAGTGCGAGATGGTACCATGAAAAATATTTTTAAATAATTCACGGCTCTCCGAGCGCTAAATTATTCCCCCTCACTTATGCTCAACTCGTAATAACTCAATCGCCAACAATGAAAGAGACTTCCTCGATTTTTCTTCTTTTCTTGCAATATAATTTTGAGGATCTTACTAATTTAACGAAAAAAAAAAAAAAAAAAAAAAAAAAAAAAAAAAAAAAAAAAAAAAAAAAAAAAAAAAAAAAAAAAAAAAAAAAAAAAAAAAAACCACCATTTCGTTCTCATACGTAAAGTAGAAACGAGTTCGCAACGCGTTACATCAATACGCGGATGAAAACGTCGCACATATACGGGGCATGATGGCGCGCTCAATACTCACGTACTCCCTTGGGAAACGCTGGCACTAAAGTGAAATGACCGCAATGCCGAAAGAAAAGATAACCCTGAAGGGATATTACGCTATCGATCATAAAGACGCAATCGCGGACGGAGAGTCGACGCGCCTGATCGAACACGAGATTGTCATATCCGAAAACAAGCATTGTCATTTGAAACCCATCACGTCGCAGATACAACACTACTCACGCTAGACAACCAAGCTTCTTCAAAATTGACCGACATTAACGTACAAAAGCGTGAGTGCCTACAAATTATTTTCTAAATGTTATTGATCTTCTTTTTCGCTATTATCATTATTATCTGTTTTGTTTTTTCAACGCATGATTGCGTCGTGATTGTATACATTTGTTATAAAACTATGACTTTTTAATAAGTTTGTCATTGTTTGTTCCATATTACTTTGTTGAGGACTGTTCTCTGCACGGAATATAAAAGTTAGCCGGAGTCTGATTGACCCAAATGTAACTATATACCGGAGACTTAATAAAAAATTATTCGTTGTTAAATGAAAGAAAAATATGATAACAGAAAAAAAATTGCTTCCATGCGCCGCAGACTAAAAGCTACTTTTTTGTTAATTCTTTGTTTCACTACGCGCATTTAATTTCCGTTGCGAAAAAAAAGGAAAATCGAGTATCAGTTCAATTTTATACTCATTTTCTACTGTAAAATGTAATACAAAAGTCTTGTGCATGTAACTTATTTGAAACAAATTTTCAAAGTATTTTATCTGACATTCAATATCATATGCTTTTTTTTATTATCCTATCGATTTTCCGTGAACTGGTAGTCAATGCTCAATAAAAATATAAATTCAGATTAAATGAGTTTGGAATGTCACGGTTTTGTAAAAAACTATTGAGATACAAGAAATTTCAATGCACATAAATGCGTATGCCATATATCATACTTTTTTTCTCGGTAAAGTGTAAAAACGTTGATGTAGCTAATGTCATCTCATAACAGTTATAATTCAAAGTTCGTGACAACTGTGCATGAAGTGTGTTTCAGCGCAACGTTGTAGTCTGCTTTCTGCATGCCCTTTTTCCAAAGTCGAGGAGAAAGTCTTCAAGATTGAATAATATGCACAGGAAATCGTTTCAAAAACTGGAAATCTATTACATACATATTCCGAGCTGTGAGCTGCATTATTTCATCCAAATTTTCATTTAACCCTTCATTCAATCATGTCTGTCATAAATGAGCTGTCTATTTATATTTTTGTTATTCAATTTGTTTCTTCTGTTTTTTTTTCATTCCATTTTTTTTCTTTCATCTCCTTTTTTAAATTAACCAAAATGAACTATTAAAGAGATGCACTCTTGATAGGAAAAAAAATAAAAATAATAAAACCTTACAAAGCGAGCACCTAAAATAATTTGAATTTCACTTGAAACGCTTTAAATTCCTCATTATATTAATGCATTCGTCGTTGAGTAGCGGTACTCAAATCAAATTACGTGATTTATGAACTGTACATTATGTTTAGAAGAATGTTTCAGTTTCTATCTCAGATGGTTTTGTATGGCAAGACATTTTATTTGGTGCTTTTGAAAAACGTTCGTGGGAACGTAAGCAGTATTGTGTTACAATTCAGGCACGAGCCAAAGAGCCCTCGAGAGAAGTATATTCAGCATTTAGTTTTGTCGTTGGCGTATAGCATACAATTAGAAGAGTATGTGTACGTCAACTCCTATTCTAAATAAGTGGATGATCAGTGCTAACAAAATAAACAACTGCTACGGTTAAGGATTAATTTATAAGTCTTTCAACATTGAATATTTCAGTAGTTGATTTCCTGTTTCTCAATTATCTATGTTTTTCATATTGGTCGTATAGACTCTGTTTTGTCTGGTGTCAGTAAACCGCGAAGAAGAACAAGCTTCGTGTTTTTGAATATTAATTAATAAAAACATGAATAAACAAAACTCGAGTTTTCAATTGAGTTGTTTTTGTTACGAACATTCATACTATTTTAAAATCAGATTCAATAAAAGCAAAGTTCATGGCTTCAGAATAAGAAAGATACACAATTAGGCATTGATTTTGCTAATAAATGAAACAAATTATCATCTCGTTTTTTCTTTTTTAGGTGTCTATTTCTGTATAAAGCTATAAAAATTCATGAACAATGATATCTCAAAAATCAATCCTGTATAAACGTAAAATAAAGCAAAAATTGCCAACATTTTTTCATTATTTTTCATTATTAAAAGCACAATGATGAAAAAATTTAAATTCAACCGCATTGAATTTATGGAACTCATAGGAAATATCTCATTTTTTATCCACCGACGAGGTGTATACCTTTTTCTAATTTTTTTCCCTTATTTTTATTACATCGCCTTTTCTTAGTAAACCAGCAATTTGGTGTTGTTTCTCTCTCTCACTATTTTTATCTCGCTTGTCTAATTTATGAGAAATACAATAATACCTTTTAGTTTCGTTCGTAAAAGATTTGTACGCTTCCCTTGTATTCAAATTAATATGTTCAACTTCAGGAGACCTTGTCGACTTGTCCGTCTCGGAGTCGAAAAATCATCTTTGACAAAAGTTGATAGACCGACAAGTAAAAGTTGTAATGCACCGGTTTTTCCTTTCTTTTTCACTGTTCCGACTGCGACCGTCTACCTGTTTCCGAACGCTTCAAAAGCAAGGTGCCGCACACAACACAGAAGTGGCTTTAGCGCCTTCATAACGGTCAGCCGACTATTCGCAATTATACCACATGTATACAATTCTTTAAAGAATTTCAGAATCGTACCTTTTGACAGGATCGCTTTCCCGATACTTCCCACATAAAAAGATTTGCCTGTTTCAGATTTCCACCTGCCAAACCGCACTTGTTTCTTTCATTCTCCACAGGGAGTTCATTCAAAAACAATGCCATCACATTCCTTTACGTAAATCTCTTTCATTTCAATTTTTTTTTTAATATTTATAAACTTTCTAATCATTCGATCTCTTTTTTTTTCGAAATCACAAAAAAATTCCTATCGGAATTTGATCAGTACCACTGTTTAACAAATATTATTTCAAAAGGTATTTTCGAAAGTTACTAAATAAAATTTACACACATTGTTGTAAATTTTCAATTTAATAATATTTAAAAAGGATAAAATTTGAATTTGTACAGAAACATAGAAAACCGCAAGATGCGCTTTAGAGAATAGCCACGCATTTTAATATCAAATGACTTGCACATCCGTTGGACAATTCAATAGCAAAAGTATTGTTTAGCTTCCAGAGAGGAGGTGTTATTCTAACCGCTATCCATTTGTTAGAAAATTTGTTTATTTGCATTACGAAGCGAAAAAGCAGTGAGAAACAATGGCTCCGGCAATGGGGGCTATTACTTTGACAAGCTGAATGCCGTCATATCGGAATTTCGAATTTTCTTGAAAGAACAACAATACCTGTAGCTCAGCGGGTTTTCGTCTACCTTTCGTCAAACAGCTAACCAAGAGAAGGGCCGGATATGACGGACCCACAAGGTGTTTGAGGCGTCTTGGAAAAGGCGCTCGCAAAATCTGTAATAAACTAACTGAACAGTCCCGTCAGGTTCATCGTTTGCTCATAAAAGAGCCGTGGAATTCTCCGCCGAACGTTGCCATTCGACATTCACAATAAACTAATTTTCGAAATCATCTTTGTTCAATAAACTAAAGAAAAAAGAAAGAAACTAGAGACAAAAAAATGTGCATTTTCATGTCTTTTACATTTCGAAAGCCAAAAAATTTCTTTCATTTGTCAACGTTATAATTTCTATGACACAAAGGGAAAACAAGTTAAGTGTATACGTAAATCTTATAACACTCTCAGTTTGTTTTTTTTTTTCTTTGTGCCACAGATTTAATCTAACTGCAAATCTAAATCATAATAATTGTAAGTTCATCGTCGTTTCATTGCTTCGCAGATAAATTTATGTTGAGCAGAGAAAGGACACTTGAACCAGTTTACACAGCTGCCAGGTACCGTACCCGTGGCACAATTATAGTGCCAGTTGGCACTTCTTGTGACACATCCTGTTCCTGAACATTAATAATAAGTAACAGAATATAATCTCGATGATTTGTTTCCACAGTCAAAAAATAAAAAAAAAACAAACAAACAAACAAACGAAATAAAATGAAACCTGTCATATTTTCATTAGTGCTCGCAACTTCTTGATATATGATACACACCTATTTATTTTTTTGGTCAATGATAAAACACTTCGGATGTGTTCTTTTCACCGATAAACGAATTATCTTTCGACGCGAGGAGAGAGAGAGCGAGAGAGAGAGCTCAGAACAAAGAAATGTGCAGCCGTGAAAGAAGTGCACGATCGAACATTTTTCATAAAGTATATGTGAGTATTCTTTTTTGTTGAGCGAGAAAACGTATGGTGGCACGTGTGCATGATGAGATATACCGAATTGCGATGTTTCAGAGGCGCTGTCGTCGAAATCTGATACCACTATTAGTCTACTTCAGTTCCTTTAAGTTTTGAAAAGCCACACACGCAGAAGAAGGATTAGCACAACAGGTATACGGCACAGGCCCGAACCTGAAAAGGTACTTTCATAGCCGACATTAACAAGTCACACTCTGTTCATTTAGCAAGGAATCAACGTCGCTTTGTTGCTGTTTTGTACAAGCTTTTTATTCATGTGTTCGCGAACCCGTGAGAAGGTTAATCGACTTTTATGATTCGTCGGATCGTGAGACAATGTCATTAAAACAAGAAAAAGACTCAGACATACAAATGACACAAAAATGATAATAAACTAAAATTACCCACAGGTGTGCGCGCGATCTGACGCATTAATTTGATTAGAGAACGCGAGATGATAATGGTCGCGTGGAAGTGATAATAAACGTGCACTTAAAAAATGCTGGAAACAAAAAGTGGAGAGAGAAAAAAAAATTTTTTTTTTTTTTTTTTTTCATTTCAAGACGCAATGCAGACGAGCTATTTACATATTTATATGACGTAATTGGATTCTAAAAAGGCACGTTCCACAATAACACGTTGCGGGATTTAATTGAACGCTATTGTCGACGAATATTACAGCGTGCAATTTGGACGGATCGATGCAAAGGCCTTTTCTGCCGTCGAGAATAATAACTTCGTTTTGTTATTTTATTACATAATGCGAGGGAACGAAATAAAAACGCCCGCGTGATAAACAATTCCGCCGAAAAAGTGCGGCATAAACCGAAAGAGAGAGAAAAGAGGCTCGCTTTCGTAACGCGCGTCGTTTCAGCCCGGCGCGACGATGGTTTCCTTTTTCGCCGGTTGCCCTTATAAAAAGTCTGTTTCCTTATTGCCCGGGATATGGCATTTGAAATTTCCATAAACAAGCAACAATGACGCGCCTTCGAAGAGCACAGTCGAACACAACGATCGAATTCAATGCCGAATTTTCGCCGCAGAATCTTTTCGTCGCGTGTCACGGCGCACGAAACATCGTATATAGCCAGAAAGGCGTCAGAATCAGAGAGTGTGTTTGCCGGTGACGAAATTGTACGTGCGGCGCGGACCCGGTAAAAAAATATTTGCGAACCGATATACGGTACACACTGCGACGGGCAAATCTTGTCTGCTTGTGTCGAACAAATATATTTAGAATTGATGAAGAGTTCGTCGAGAGCGCGCGCGATTTGTTGAAAATATTTGCGCTTTATTGACGAGGGAGGTAAACGCAATTTAAAAGCATGCATGCAGAGAGTTGTCACAGGCGACGACACGTAACCATTTTTCATTCCCCAACAGCCGGAACCTTGGCTTATAATGATTTTCTAATGGGTTTCGCCGCTCGTTTCGAAAATCGATTCTGTGATAGTTAACCCGCGAGGGATCGAGATATCAGAGAGAAAGAGAGCGCAAAGAAAAAGTGCTCTTTTATATTAGGAGAAAAAAAATGCTTGGATAGCGCGCCCGCCAGACGCGCCGACTTCACTCATCGCTAATTGACGCGATTGTCATTACTCAAGTTCGCGCGAGCCCGACCGACCGACAGATATGGCGACTTATTTTTAGGTAGTGCTCTAAACGAAAAGCGCTTTTGAAACCCAAGTACCGCGGAATTTATTCCCGAGATACACGCAAGCCATCTGCGCGGGGCTTTTATTATCGGACGATTCATATACCAACCCCCGAAGAACATCGAGAAAAGAATCGTTTGACCTCGATTCGTTCAAGTGTCATAATTGGGGATACTTGATGCTAATTTATTAATCATCGATGACGTCACATCAAAGGTACAAGATGCTTTTAAGGAATCGGCGTTGCTTGAGCGGAAATATATTTATACGCCGGGATGAAACTCATGTCAAAAGAATGATTTAGTCAAAGACCATGTTTTTGCTTGCATGAAATTATTGAAAAACGTTGCGACGTCTCTGCAGATTTCGAAACGATTGCACTAAAAATATGATTCCAACTATGATTCCAAATTATGAGCTTTGATATATTTTTCTTATATGTAAGTCTCTCTTCGAGGGAAAACATGTTATCGTCGGAATTCCAACAATGTGCGAACAATAAATTTTTTTTTTTTATTTTTAAAATAAAACAATTTCTTTGTATAGTGTTTTCTATTTCACTTTAGTTTTAATACGGAACAAAAGTTGTGGGAATCCAAACCAGTAAAATTTATATATTGGTTACGAAATTCCATCTTTCGAGGATAAATAAAAGAGTTTCAAAGAGATGAAAAATAATTTTTGTTAACAAATATGTAGATAAAATGAATTATTTATAATTGAAGAAAAGTTTCAATAGTCTTGTGTTGACTCTTTCGGTGATTATTTTCAGAAATCAACTATTTACATAGGTAATAACGTTCGATAAGACCTCTTTACATTTTATTATATATATATAGTTCATCGAATGGTGAGTCGTAACATATATAAATATATTCATATTATCGTTCGGGATATATTGCCAGGGATAACCTATCTCTACGTTCCATTCCACTTCAACATTTATAAACCATCTGATGAAGGGTTTCTTCAAAAGTGCTTTATACGGTGCATAAGCTCTCGGTACGTGCGGCAAAATAACGAAAATCTGAATAATGCAAGATTACTTAGAGCTTCTTTGAGCAAAACAAAAAAAAATATACTTATCACGTGGAATATATTAATACGTTTCTAATCAAGTTTAAATGCGATATTAATATGCTAGCGACGAAATGCTGAAACTCGGCTTAATGTTCCCGAAGAAATTTATTCTTGAATCCCTTGTGACTCATTTAAATAAATTCACCTACACAAGTTCAAACATAAAACTAACGTTTCACGGAGGCTCAAAAATCTATCCGCTGGATGTATCAAATTGTTCAGCGACGAGTTGCTGATGGGACTGATTGGAGGGGAAAAAATTTTTACAACTCGTCACAGAAAAAAAAAAAGAGAGAAACAACTAGACGGGAAAGACGCATAATTTGATCACGCGAATTATTTCGTCTGTGTTAATCGAATCAAAATCTTGTCGCCTGATGGATATGACAGGCAAAATCAATTTATACGATTTTTCATGCAAAATATTACTGATTGAGTGTCAATTATCTCTGCGTGTATGATGTCCAAACGAAAGCGTATATTTATCAACGATATAAATTAAAATGCTAAAAGAATATAAATGTGATTTTAATTAATTCGACCCTATCGATCTAATGATCGATTGACAAAATTTTATCTTACTACATATTCGGTCTTTGCCGATGAAAGATGAAACAAACTTGTATGTGTGTATGTCTTTTTTTATTACAACAAAAAACAACGAATGCAAATTTGATTTCTTCAAGTTGAATTTTTAATTTTGTGAAAATGGTCGTTGATATTTATTTGTCTCTTAATGATTCTATACGCGTGTAAATGTAAGAATCGTTAAACAATTTGAGAAAGTGGCAATAAGAAGTTAAATGTAAATGACACCTTAGAGACCAATGTTCTATGTATGAAGTCATTTTTATTCTACGTATCACCCTGCGATGGAAAAAAAATGTTTTAATACGTTTATTCAGTATAATAGTCTTCATTGTGCTCCGCTAGCTACATTTGAAACACTGATTTTCGCATGATGAAAGTATATACGAAGGACTTATATTCTGATCATCAAATTATTTGCATCAGTGAACTTTGTGCAGCACACATCAATTAATTTCAAAAAGTCAAATTTTCCTTTCAAAATCTAATTTCTGATTTTATCGTTTCACTTTGATTCTCATTCAAAGTTTTGTTTTCAATCAAAATTTAAATAAATTTTAAAAATCGTGAATATCTGTTTTATCTTTTAAACACGACTTTCTAACAATTATGCCATATCAACATGACCAAAACTCTTTCAACAAACCATAAAAAGTTCACTAAATGTAGGCAACGTTTTTTTAAAAATCACTTTTTAAGAAGAAAAAAATAAAAACAATTTTTTAATGATTACATCGCTTCAAAAGGGATTATAGAATATCGCAAACCCTTTGATCAAAGTCTACTTCTATATTTAAACTCTGATCGAAACATTATTCATTTGAAAATGGCAAAACAACTTTGTGTTGCTTAGCGACCTGCATGCACGAACTTTCGGACGTCAGCAACAAAATAGACGCAAAATATGATGATGATGCTAATGTTTCATAAAAAATAATCACCCACAGACGTATTTCGTTGAGCATTCAGAATTTAAAAAAACGTGTAAGCACATAATCTTATGTGCTGTTCTAATAAAAAAGGAAAGAAGTGTACAAAGTATGCAAAAAAAAAAAAAAATTTCAAAACAAGTAAGATTACGCGATGACTAATGAGAGCGTGAACAAATTTTGAGCAGTAAAAAATGAGACTAATGGTGACAAAATATACGAGCTCTATAGTCATTGGCAGATTAAAACGAGCTTTGATCTCAGACTGCGAAAATGTATGCGGTATACGTATTCATGAAAATATTATCCAAATAAAAATAACCAGAATATGCACTCTCATTTTGAGAGCACAAAATTTATAGAGAAAATTGTGACAATCGCATATATATATATATATGTCGTGGATACAAATTTGAATCCTCAGTTGATAAAGGAATCGAACATTAGGTTCATAGTTAAGTTCATAATTCATAGTTAAGGTACTAAACTAAGCTCCACTCTGAATTACACAACCGCTCTAGTTAATTAATACACATACGTTAACATATCGTTTAATGACATTACGAGCATTGAGGGAAAAGAGAACGTCACTTTATTAAATAATTTATATAAATTCAGAATGAAATATGCATTGAATCGTGCATGAATCGATCATAAAAGACAAAAAGATGCGTTAATGCCGAGGCAAAAGAAAATGTACTAAACTGGAATATGATGCATTTACATTTACCCTGCTTTTCGTTTTTGAAATCAGAATAATTCATGTACAAATCACAAACTTTTTTATTGAAACATAAAAAAAACGTTAATTTTCCTCCTTGACAAGTGTTTGTTTTTGCACTGTGATTATGCATCTACTAATAAATTTACATGTGCAATGTAATATTTATGTTAATCAATTTAAAAAAATTGTAATATTGGACATAACAACTATCAGCTTATATTTTTTGTATACAAAAGTTTTGATTAATTAATACTCAGTGATTTTCCCGATACATCGCTTCTGCAAAATTAACTCACTCAGGGATCAAATTTTGAAGCAATTAATTTCAAAATATTGAATAATATATTTGACCTACAATTATATATATCAAGCTTTTGCACTTTCCGGAAATCTTGAATTACTCAGAATGAAACATTATGGTTTTACTTGGCGAACGTGCATGGAAGAAATAAATTAGTTTTGATTTTGTTTTGCTATATAGAATACAACAATTTACAATACAGAATAGATGGTATGGTATATTTTAAATTAAATTGTCAATTTGTTTAATTTAATGTAATTGCAAATTTGTTGAATTTGACAAATTCTGTTATTATTAAAATATTTCATTTGCATTTGCTTTTAATTCGCTTTGTACATTTGCAAACTACTTAAAATCTATCTTCACGTAAATATAACAGTACAGAAAAAAAAGCGCAAGAGCTAGAGTTTTCATTAAGTATTGATTTTGAGCTCTTTTCTGCTGAATTATTGCATTATTTGCTTACGCCGTTGTTTTTATGTTAATATTTCTCACCACAGATTTAAATTATTCTTTCATTTGTGCCCCAATGATTTTATTCTTCGGACCGCATAATAAATTCGATTTTTTTTTACTTCTGAACGACATTGATAGGCTGACCAAAACACAAACAAGACAACACTCATTTTTCAACACTTGTCTAAGAAATCATGTGTCCAACATTAACCCTAATATTCTCGTCAATCTATATCTCTGACTAAAATTCACGGAACCATAACTGGTACATCAAAAAACTAAAACTGCTCAAATAATGACCATAACAAATGAGATTGATTCATTTCGTAAATCAAAATTCAAGCTTCATGGAAAAAAGATATTTTTTTTTTTTGAATAACAACCGCGTGAGATAAATCTCGAAATCAGCTTACATTGTTTAAATGTAAACGCACGATGTGATTCAATGAATACCATTCAACCAAATAGAGTATTTTTTTATATGATAAAACAAAAAAGAATTGTCGATGATATAATTTAATGACTCGTTATGTTCTTTCAATAAATAAAATTAGTTCGATTGATTTTATAATCCCTTTACTGATAAATTCAATTCGTTAATCAACAGCACAATTTTCCAAACGTCTTTATCTCCTTGAAAATGATCTTCATTCAAACTGCTGAATGAAACGAAGATGCCAAACCAGCAGGACCAACAAATTCATCACAAAATCAGCCACTAATTTTCACTTTTCCTAGTTACCGTGTAAAAGTTTCATTTGGCAGACAATTGGCGAAGGCCGAGGGAAAAGAATTTCCGAAACTTGTGATTGTTCAAGACTTTACCCTCGAAAGCGACCCCTCCGTCCACAAATCAGCGTAATTTCTAAGAAGTTCGATCTTACCGGAATGATAGAGTTTCCTTCCATGCTCGTGGTCTCTGCTTTAGTAACTAGATCAATCCAAGGAGATCGTCTTCTCACAGCACTTATTTTATCATGTATGCGAAAACAAAACCATAAACTGATACCGAAACTAAAACAAGCGGAGCACCAAAATTTATAGCAACAACATTCCACAGAACAAGAACCGTCACACAGAAACCGAGAGGCCAAATGTCAAAGTCAATTGGGAGAAACGAGTCAAGACGAATGACAAGTGCTCGCAGGGGTAAGTATTGTCATTGGCAAAGTGGGGCAAACAGTGAGCAAACCTCGTGGTGGGTTCGGTACGCGACACGTGACTTTACGCAGGTGAATCATGTACACGATGTCGTCGGGCGAAGGTGCGCCGCGCGAATGTGCGGACGTCCCGACGCCTGCAGGCGCCTAACGTCGTCCCTTGGCGCCCGGTGGAGGGGCTTGCGGACGAGAACAGAGGAGAACCCCCGAAAGCACCACACCACCTCTCGTCGCGTCCCTCAGTCGCCTCTGTTCCGCGCAAACGAGATGGGCTGGATGCTGATTTCGGTGCCGCAATGCAAACATAATGCTGAATTATTTCGGTTACGCTCTAAAGGCGAGGCGTTATTTAACAACAACAACTCTTCGGTGCAGTATTTTTCGTTGATTGCTCGCGCTACCAGAAGATAATCATTACATTCAATAGATCCGCTTAATGCGTATCAATAAAATAGAATCGATATAAAATAGAATAATTGGTGGATTAATCGATGCTGAAAGCGCCGCGTTTATTGACAATTATCGAATTCGTTTCGTTCAAATTACTTTGCGTTAACCCAAATTGCAGCTACTAAAATTGTACTGTAGTTATACTTAAACAATGTAATTTCAAATTCCGCAACGAAAATTACAGCGTTGAAAATATGTTTAGCAAATTTGGAATTCAGTTCAAAATGATATTGAACAAACTGCGACAAATCCAACCTTAAATTAATTAAGATGATTAAGAATAAGAAAGATATTTAAGACAATTTGAATGACAGATTACCATGTAAATAACTAAATTACACATTTCTTTTTGTTTTATTGTTTTTGTTATTCTAAAAATTTTTTTAACAAAAACACTCATTTCTTTGAGACCTTGTGAAAATTTTTATTTTAGGTAATGCTTTCGATTTCAATCTAATCAGTTGTTTTGAATCATAAAAATAACACATCTTAAAATCAGATTACTGAAGTATACCCAAAATTTCAGAAAAAAAAACCCCCTGTTTTAGCTATAAAGTTTTTTAATTTCAGAGGTTTGTCAAACGAGACTATTTGCAGTGCAGCTATCAAGAAATGTTCAAGAAATGTTGAAAGAAAAAAAACATAATTATGTAATGTAAAAAAGAAAAATTCCTAACAAAGAAAATACTTTTAAAGGTTTTTTTCTTTTTTTTTTTTTTTTTTTTTTTTTTTTTGTTAAGCATCTCAGTTTGAGACAACTGATGTTTTTACATGGCAGTTGCTGCAGACTTGAAGATGCACTAGATAAAAAGATTCAGGAGACACGTTCACGGAAAGAGAGTCAAAGTGGTGGATGAGCGGCCAGCCACGCCAATTACCTCTTTTACGATTGACACGAATTTGTTTTATAATCACGTGACTGGAATTTTGAGCGTTCATTTGGCACTTTAAAGAAATCAAGGCAGTAGCCAGAACGAACAAAAAAATGGCTTCGGTGAGAATATATTTGCTTGAGAACTTGCCAAAATGGGTAGTTGATTTTTTATATTGGGGGAAAAATGTTCAGCAAATTGAACAAAAACAATTGGCTAGCTTAAAGCCGTACTTATAAAGTTAAACCCGGTACAAACTAAAAAATTGAAAAACAAATCCAAAAATAGATTAGGTCAATTGTTTGACATTTGCTAATTCCTGGTGTGTAATTTATAAAACAATTTTCATGTTAACAATATTTGATATTCTATTACGAGAAGTTATTTTATTTGTTAAGTTTCCAATAACTAGCAAATCTGCAAGCTAATTTCGTTAAAATACAAAACAATTATAATGTTTTATTTAGAATAAAAATTTTTAGCAAACTCAGACTTTTATAATTGGTATAATTTAAATTATAATATGAGAATTAGAAGTGTTAATCACTATAAAAAGGAAATAATTAAAGAGACCTATATAATTCATTAGCTAAAAAACATCGAATAAAATGTTTGATGGTTGGAATATTTAATTAAGCAAGCAACTAAACATAATAATAATATTGCATTATTTAAAAATTAATGAGAATTAAATTCTTCTTCAGTTCACAGAATGTTTACAGACATTCATTTTCGTAAAACGCAAAGTAACTTTCAATTATAAACTTCTCCTCGTTATTATTTTAACTCGATTAAATTAATATATTCTTTTATAATAAAGTTAATCCAATTTTTTACAACAAAAATTGATTAATAATGAATAGTTGTAAAAACCTTATTTCAGGATTAAATTCACCTTTGCGTTTACTAACTTGATAACTGTAACAAGTTAAAAAGAATCAGATGAAGAATTTCTAACGGAATCCTGAAAATTATACATATTTTCAGGAAAGATATTCAAATTTCGAGGACAGACATGATACCTTACAAGATGTCGTATTCTCTTACAAGGGAGACATGAAAGAAGACAAAGGGTCTATTAGCTCTGTATAAATTTCTTATGTACGCTCTCTTATGAATGCACGTTTTCTTTAAAAACAAAGATAAATGAATTATACCTATAATTTGTTTATGCATATTAAGTACGGCTAATAAAATAAATTGTGTAGTTTCATATAGTTTCTGGAAATCATTCAATTTGAGATATAATGGAAATGAAAATAATAAAAATAAATTTATCTCAGTTTTCTTAATCTCTTAAAAATAAATAATATTTTCAATCTCAAAAATTCATGTTTGTCCTCGCAAACAGTTAAGCAAAAATAAAAAATTGTTAAATAATAACAGGTAATTTTTCTGCGGTGATTTTAATTTGTTGACACTTCATATTGGTATTCAATCTTTCACTAAGGATAAAGTTAACCGACACCGACACATTGAAATCGCTTACCGAGTTTCGCGACGGCGATTCGTCCGTGAATCTCATTGAATGCAGAGTTTTAGACGAGCCACTTTGGTGGAATGCTCGTAACTTACGCTAATCCGTGATCGCATTTATCGTGCTTTTAATTCGTTGTCCGACTTCATTTGAATTCATTCTGCCGGGGAGAACAAAAACTCTCGTGCCACTTTTTCGCCAAACTTATATGAAGCGCAGTCATTTTTACGTGGACGCGTCTTCTTTTGATTAGTTCGTTACGATTTTCATTCTTCTTCTTCTTCGAGAGAAGGGATTTCTAATGATTGATTCTCGCGAGGTATTAAAAAAACATTTTTTTTTCCCACCGCACACAACGAAAATAAACTTTTATTTTTAAAAGAACTTTTGCATAATAGATATGCCAATTAATTATTCGAAATGAAAGTTGAACTTTAAAGCCGGCGGATTTAATATGAATTGCGACAGAATAATTACAGTGAAGATCAGTCTCAAACGTTTCAGAATTTGCCACAAAACTGTAAAAATTCACACGAAGAGCAAAAAAAAAAAACATTTGATTGAACAAATTGAGTAAATAAATTAAAATTATACTTAATTGTAAAATGTTTAACCATGTTAAAACTTCAATTCTTAGTATAATATTGCCTGTAGAACAAACACGAAACAAAAGTTAACATTACGTTTGTAAAAGTTATTCCGACACAAACTGCAAAACAATATTATTATTCCTGGGTGTATTTAATTTGATCGTCAAAACGCTATTCTTAATTGAATGAACGATTAAAATTATTAAACAACAGTTAAAGTCAAGTTTGAAAGAGCAATCGAAACATTAAAACATACGATGCATGTTCTGGTAACATGATTTGTTCATTTTCCTCGTTGCACCCCAACGATCCTGGCGAAATTCGAACGTCATATCATACACGTGGCGCGATTATATTTTCAACTGATCATGGGATTTGCAACTGGTTATTAATCCAGTCGTGTGGGTATCGTATTCCACGAACGAAATCGACGTCTCGCGATTAATTCGATTAAAAGGGCGAGAGAAAGAGAAAGAGACAGACAGCCAGACAGTCAGACAGAGAGGTTCTACGTGGCGACACGCGGAGTGAGCCACGACCAATTCGATACGCGATTGAATCAAGAAATCGGCGGAGTCACCGATATTCCGTTCACGTAGCTTCATCTCAACGCAAAACCCTGCTACTATATATTTCGCCTCTCATCGTTTAACGGGAGCACACGTACGTAATACGTAAAGATCTTGCACACGTATACATAACTTTGTAACTATATTTGCATGTTCGCAAAGTCTTGAAAGACACGTTTGTACAACGCCAAAGACGGTTGTTTCCGGTTGCAAGCAACGGTAGCGAGAGTTTGGGACGGAGGGGGAGAGGACGAGCGAGGAAATCGTGCAAAATCCGTGATTTTAAAATACAGCTGCTCGCAATACACGTGCGCGGCATAACTGCGTACGGCGCTCTTTGTAGGTGTTATCTTAACAGGATGAAATTATTGCTGCACCGCGGATATGGTGTCTCTTTTGAGCGAGAATTACAACTTTCTGACAAGAGAGGGCAGATTAAGAATAACGTCGTCGACTAAAATATATACCGTTCTGGAGCGTCGGATAAGCGTCCGCGCAATTTCGGTGCCAGTTAGCTTGATTACATCGGAAAGTAAAGCACACGCCCGAGAGTTCGGCAAAATTACGAGCTTGTTTTATGGACTAATTTCGATTCAGTTTCATCGTGTGCGGTGCATTCTGGGTCACACACAGCCTCGGCCGCTCGCCCGATTGAATTATCATTTTGTCCGCGACTTAGGAGATGATTAGCTGACAATTTTACCGTCACGCCCTACACTTTTCGGTCATACTCTTTCCTATATCGCTACAGTTGAATGTTCCGTGTCGCATCGCAGATAAATTTAGTAACAGGAGCATAGTTTTGTTACAGCTTGTGTGCCTTTTTACATATAAATTCTGACTATCCCGTGTTTGCTATGAAATATATAGTAAGAGGTATACACACTCTCCGCTGTCTCAAATACTTCACGCAGATTTATTCTCTCGCTTTTTATTACCGGGTTTTTCGGGAAACGTCATTATATATATAGAGAGAAGCAGTGTGTCTCCGCGTCAACAATGAGAGATCAAGATCTTGATGAGCGCTCGTGGATGCTTGTAATGCCACGGTAATAAAAAAATATACTGCTCCGATGAAAAAAAAAAAAAAAAAAAAATTATAATATAATTACCTGTTAATATTTCGTAAACTCCCCGGTGGCCAGGCGAGCCGTTTTGAGTTTTCGCGCTAAACCAAAGAGGAAAATGGGTTTGAGCCATTATTTGTGTACGCATTCTGTCGTATATCAACATTTTATACGACGCTTGGTGGCACTTGAAATTATTACCTTTCTTAACGTTTTTTTTGTATGATGCTATACTGTTTTTACTGTCAGGAACCTTTTGTTTGGGATTTATGAGCATCAGATCTAAAAAAGTGTGCATCTTGGTCCCCCATGTGGTACGCACTATACAAAAAGAAATAGCGCAACGATTCTAAATGATTTCCAAGACAAACAAGACGAAAGACTTCTAATTAATTATATCGGCTGCTCCTTTACATTGCTTTTGAATCACCTATTATATCATGGTTAACAACTTATAGGTATAAAATTGTCTTTAACTGTCATCATTAATAAATCACAAAAGTGCTTTCATTCTACAATAACATAAGGATTTTTTAACATTACTGAATTGAAAACATTCAAGTTTTTTTGTTTTCAGATGTTCTCTTCTGAAGAAAATGGTTCTCACCCTACAAAACGATTTAGTAATGTTTACTGAACCATTTAGTGAATATTACTAAATGGACCAGTTATATTCACTATACAAATCGTTATTTAAGAGACACATTCTAATTCATGTTATCTTGTTCTAAACAGTCCCCAGTTTACAAAACAATTCAGCAGAGTTTACTGATCAATTTAGTTAGAATTACTAAACGGTTTAGTTACATTTACTATACAAATCGTTGGTACAGAGACACAGTTCAGCTTACATTTTCTTGTTCTAAATGCTCCCCATTCTACAAAACAATACAGTAAAGTTGACTGCTCAGATATTTAGAATTACTAAACAGTTCAGTTATTATATTTACTATACAAATCGTCAATACATATGTACGTTATAGCTCATGTTCTCCTGTTCAAAATGGTCTCCATTCAACTGAACAGTGTAGTTACGTTTACTGATCAGTTTAGCAAAGACCACTAAACGGTTCAGTTATATTTACTAAAGAAGTTTTTAGATGAAATTTACCAAAAACATCTAACCATACGCATCTTTAGTCTATGAACTAGTGATCACGTGGCATGATAGATATTTTTAAAATGCTGTTATGCTATTGGTCGCTCATACAGTCATGACGATCTCTGACTTTGTATACACTGTTCTATACTAAACAGTTAGGTTACGTTCACCAAACATTTTAGTATTATTAACTGTTCAGTTACATTTCCTATGAAATAGGAATTGTCAGAATCTAAGGTTTACTTAACATTTTGATTAAGAACTCCTCTGAGAATTTAATCGCAATTCGTTTAATGGCAATTTGTTCAATGTTGAAAATATTTCTAATGAAACTGACGTGTATGATAATCATAAATGCTTCTCGAAATGTTTCTTAATAATGTGAGACTTTGATGTCCATTTTTATCTTTCCGGAGGTCGCAAACAATTATAACATTTGCTAACTTATGGCGATAAATGAAGTAGATGGCTGTGTATAAAATTTTTTAGGTCCTACATTGATAATAAATAACTTTAGAAATCCCTGAATCGCCTGATATGGTTTGTTTAGTGTCCCAAAGTTTATTATTGACACAGGACCTAAATTCGTTTTTTTATACACAGCATCTTTTGTTCGTCGTTTTAATGGTAACTTTAAAATATTGCAGTCAAGAATTTTCAAGTCAACCGGGATAACAGTAACACTAAAGATATCTTGTTAGGATTTTAAACAGCATATTATATATTATGTAACATTATATTAATAATCTAATACCATAAAATAGACACTTTCACCTTCTGAAAATTTTATTAAATTCAATTATTTTATTAATATTTTTCCACCTAGAATATTTAATTGACACACTTCGACACTATTAATAATGTTTTTAGTTGAATGAAATTTAAAACAACTCTTCTAAATTTCATCGAGCACGGTATCGTCACATCACGAGGCATGTTTTTTATGTAAAGTATACAAAAATTTAATGAAATTCCACTGAGCCAAACAAATATATTGGGTTCAAGTGAGTAAAACAAAACTCTTTTCCCTCTAGTTTTAATACGACCAAATACTGAAACTTTAAATAAATCTTTTCATTTCACGCAAGAGATTTTATCACATTTCGTGTGTGCAAAGTATAAAAAAAAAAAAAAAAAAAAAACATTTCTTAAGTACATTCAACATTAATCTCTTAATGAATAAGGACCGGACGGGAGCTCACACCGAAAGCGTTCCTTTTACCTCAGATCGTGAAATGCAAAAATTGCGCATTACTCAAAAAGGCCGCTCTCAAAATCAGATCTGACATTCCATCCCCCTACTTATTCAGAACATTAAAACCATCAGAAATCGAACCCTAAACGCATCACGCGAGAGTGCGATAAACATCTCATTTTTGTCGTCACTTATCGCCTCCGAACGCAGCCGCATAATACTCTCGTGAGATTAAAATCAATGTAACCAATAAAACATCGCAATTTCCATATCAATTTTACGAGTTGGCGAGATCCAACTGAAAACGAGATACGTATTTCGGTTTCTTGTAACCGATTTATCCCTGTACACGTCGTGTGTAACAAAGTTGTATTTTTCGGACAAAGGTACGGTTTATCTGCGGCCGTAAAACGTCAATGAGAAACGAATGAAGGTCGACGTCAATTTTACGCAGCCTCTCGTGTCAACTATGTCTTCAAAAAGCTGGGGGAGACATCGACGGGCGCGTTATCGCACTGATCGTTCGCTTTTTATTGGCGCGCACATAACTGAACATTAAATCGTCTTCCGTTGGCGGCATTCAAAGCAGAAAACGGAACGAAATGCTAGTTTTATTTCGCCGGCCAGCGATGTTGTGTGCAGCTCGCGAATATATACGCATACACCATTTTGTCGAGGCAATTCGTATATAGACGAAATCCGTGCGCATTTTCGGCGTCGCGCGTTTTACGCATCGAGTTTGAGTGGTTCCCATAAAATCAAAACATTCCGAAAGAGAGCTCGTAAAGCTCATTGTCGGCCTTTTTGCCGGACCTTTACTTTTGTGCCACTCGTTGATATGCGAGAAATGGAAAGTCATTTGAAATGCGGTGGCCTCTGCGAATATACATATGCCCTTCTATCTCTCTCTCTCTCTCTTTCTCTCCCTTTTTCAGTGATGTTTATTCATCTATTCATTTGATTGACGAACTTTAATCTGGCACTCAAAAAAATTATTTTCCGCCAGGGTTTGGTGGAGAGTCGCGTACAAATCAAGGATGGAACCATTTTTCACTGCGGTGTTAATTTATTGGGCGCATCAGTAAAACTCATTGATCGGAAGGTGTTAAACGTTTCTGAATGAGCGAAGGAATCTGTTACTATGACAAAGTCAAATTGCTCCTGGCACGAGAGAATTCGAATGGTTTGAACCTTTCTTTTTTGTTATACACCTATATAATTAAACGCGGCATTGTCACGGCAGAATAATAATAATCACGAGATGAAACTCACACGCTGCTCTGCAATGTAAACGCAAATCAAAACGAGTTACACTTTTTTGCCCTTTTTTGGACATTAAAGGCAAGGTGCCTGTCTCAGATAAATTATAATGCATACATTACTCGCACACTCGTTGAAATTATAGCGCTGACATTTTACTAATTTATTTCCATTCCTTTTTTTTTTGTTTCATTTGTATTTTGTCTTTCGTATTAGGCGCCCTGCTTAACTAGCTGCCGTAGGCGACGATGCATATAGTTTTATACGAATATGCGAATTATGCTGAAACCACGGTTTTGTGCACATTTGATTCGCCCAAAAATTATCTTTTATCATACAGCGAAATTAATTAAACTTTCTATCTTTACTTTACTTGTTATTATTGTGTTTTCAACAACCAGTGCTAGCGGATTCTTAAATAATACACATTTAACCAAAACACAGCGAATCGTGATGATAAAAAAAATATTTGTTAATTAACTTTCAGTCGAGTGGAAACAATTCATGAACGAAAAAATGAAATGAAGACAGAACAAAAATGCTGAAACGAAATGTAAATAAAAATGTAGACAAGCAAACTTTAAATGTCATTTTTTATTTGTCTAAAAACAGCTCTGTGATTTTTAGCTTAGTAGTTAAGGACAAGAAAAAAAGAGCAACTCGATTCCGTGATGGTGCATCAGTTTGATAATTCAACAATAAATGTTCCAAGCCCGTCTATTGTGTAAGAGACACACTCTCTCACTGTTAAAAGGAATTTGACGTCTGAGTTTATTACGTTTTTATAACATGACCTGCGAATGTACTCAAAGGTATGGGCTGTACGACGAATTTTTATGGCGAATGGAATAAAAGAGAAAATTGTGTAATTGCGACGAGAGCGCGACATCTAAAATTCTGATTCATATTTACGCACCTGAAAATATTGTCAGTCGCGTATAAGAAAATTAAAATCGATTTTCCTAAAATGTTGAAGTAACGTCATTACGTTACGTTGAACCTGTATATTTTCAACTTGTTCCATAAAGTCGGATCAAAATAAGCCGATCGAAAGTCAAATCGTCGAAGTGTAAAACTCGGAATTTTGTTATAAGACAGAAACATATTCTCCAGAGCGTTTAGTTGTACCAACAAAAACTTTGATCTCATTTTGCCTGCGACACAATTTGCATAACCTTATCGGAGTAACATTTTGTTGTACACTGTAACTATTTACACAATGAAACTCAGCATAGTTATTGAAATAAAAATGCAGCTTAAATTTAGTTGATCACAATTTTGAACGAAAATAAATAAAATGACATGTCATGTTTTGTTACAATCAATATTAACAAAATCCTTTGCTTTGGAGATATTGTTGATCAACCACTGTAATATTTTTTGCAACAAAAAAGAAAGAGATAAGTTGGTTTGCAATTATGAAATCTATAAAGACTGAGGTTTTGCAAACATCATTTAAGGAAAAAGAACCGAACAAATACATTGAATTCTAAGCTGCCCGTTGAACAAGCCAATAAAGCGCATAAACTTGAATAATAATAAAATTCAGACAGAAGCCGAGGCAGGAAGAAAATGCGGCAAATAAAAATCGACGTACAAAGATTTCTATCACAACTATGATGTTATTTTGTTGAATTAGATTCTATTGTTTGGGGTTACTGTGTTGAAAGGAGGTACGGAGTAACGAGTTACTTCGAAGGAATATCAAAGCTGCAGACGTATCTATTCTCTCTCCGGCGTGTTCGAGATCTATCCCGCTCATCGAAGCTGCAAAAAACGTCGACGAAGAGCGCGTCGGATCGATGCCACACAGCAACGACAGCGACAGCGTGGCTCCAGCCGGCAGACTACCGGTCGACTTGGCGCTTCCTTTCTCTCTCACTCTTTCTCTCTGTACCACTTTATAGAACCGCACAGCTCGACATTCTTACATTTTTCTATTACCATTTATACAACCCTTTTGGGAGAACGTCCTTGACATCCTTTTTGCATCGGAACATTATCCAAGCAAGACAAATGTTCCAACATAAATTTGATCGATATGTATTTTTCATATAAGTATTTTTCATAACAGACCATGAATTACAACGCCAACAAAACTTTAACAAAATTGTTTTTTAAAACAAAAAAAATGTAGTTCGATTGTTGTTCGGTATATTTTTTGTTTAAATATTTGGACACTATTATTTATTAGATTGATTTATTAGATTTGGTAGCAACAACTGCAACATTTTGTTTTGTGCCTTTCTTTTTACATAAAAACTAAAAATGATGACTATTTCATTTTATTTGAGATTAAAAAAATCATAACTCCGTTTAATGTTTCAAAATAAATGGCGCTTTGCAATGAGACGTCTTTTACGTCTTTGGATATATTTGAGAATACACAAGCGGTACATGCTTCGAACACAATGTACACTCCAAAGCACTGTTTTATTGCGGAGCAGTTGCTCAAAACAAATTTTATTTCAGTACGTGGAATGTATAATTAATTGATGAAAATTTCACGAAACGCATTGTAAATTATTTTATCGCGCGCGCCTTTTCTTAAACTTTTTAATACCAGGCGAATAAATAAAATT
Source organism: Trissolcus brochymenae (assembly GCA_030523145.1). Taxonomy (NCBI): domain Eukaryota; kingdom Metazoa; phylum Arthropoda; class Insecta; order Hymenoptera; family Scelionidae; genus Trissolcus; species Trissolcus brochymenae. Next base: position 160,534 of record JAQQRF010000210.1, on the reverse strand, counting down.
AACGACACATGATTTAGAGCCGACACGAAATATAACTTACTTCTTTTTTTTTATATCTTTCAACTAATAACGAGACTAATAACGTTCAATTTTTCATTCATCCAGCATTATTAAATACTTTTTAATTCATTTTTCTATTTATCTTGAATTTGAAAAGAAACAAATTCTCCAACGCTGAGGGATGTACTAAAATACACATAAATGTTAAAAAATTTACACGACGAAATTTATTTCGTTTCTTGTTAAGTTGTAAAGGTAAGATATCTGTCGAAGTTGAGTTTTATGTTTCTAGTCTGTATCTCTCAGGCGTGTTAAAATGTACATGTAATCGTCACTAGTGCACGAAAGACGAAACACTGAAAGTTAATCATTTGACCCATTCGGTTATATCCAATATACTTGTACATAATAATAACGCGATTCTCGCTCACGGCGGTTGAAGTTTATCGTTTGATTTGAACGTTCTATAATATTCTATTGTTGGGCAAGTTTATTGACAAGTTACACAAAGAGTTGTTTGGAAGCGGAATTCATCGAGCGTTTGTTAGGAACGTATGATGCGCGAGTAATGATGGTTTTTTTACAAATTTTTATTCTAAAGTGATATATAAAGGATGTTTCGCCGAGTTCTAAGATCTTTCACGCCAGTTATCGAATAAGACGGCGTTGCGAGGGATGTGCTCATACCGCTATTGCTATACTGAATTTCAGAAACATCTTATTTCTACAATTTCTTTTATTAATTTGATTCTATTTTGAACAGGTTTACTGGTTCCCAACCGTCAAATATGAACAATTAAGATTCAACATTTTTATCAGAATGTAAAAATCGATAGATTCTAAAATTATTCTTTAACTAAGCGCTCGAATCTGATTTGAATAAGTTTCCGAACAACCTTCTAAAATTACGGATCACCAACTTAAAAAAGGTATTTAATTAAATCTGATCTGAAATAGTATGCGCGGTTCCGTATACAACGGAATCTGCCTGAGAATATAAAATCGTATCAGCGCCAGTGCATCTGTCTAATTAGACTAGTCCTGCAAGTCTGGGTCAGCTTTAGATTATATACCGTACCACAAATTGAAAATTAAATTAAAAAGCAAGAAAGAAATAAAAGCACTTTGATACAGCATTGTATTGGCTCGGATGATTTATAATATTATGTATAAATGAGTAGTTTTATTGCTTTAGTCGGTATCCAACCTCGATTCATCACACTGGTGTTAATTTTTAATGAAGAAATACATAATATGACCACCACGAAGAAACCGCAATTAATTTTTTTTTTAAATTAATCGCGCATGAATCATTCAATGTAAGTATACAAACGATTTCTCATAAAAAGCATGTGGAATTGCAAAGACATCACACATACACAACATCCAGTAATAATTAATCGATCTCGTTTAGTGTCCCAAAAATTAAACGATCTCAGAAACCTGTTCGAACCTAAACCTGCTGCTCTAATTGAATAAATGTGCCAGTGTTTTTAGTATCTTCACAAAAAATAAACATCTTGCTACAGATGTAACATCTGAAATAATGTCCTTCCTCTGTTATATTCTAAAGATCACACCATTCTATCATATTCATTTTTTTAAGTATTAAAACAATTATTTGTACATTCCAAAATTATTAAAATAGCTACAAAACTTGTTTTAATACATTATTTTTTACGGTGATTGTAATTTTAAGTAAGTAAAAGTTATTCTAATTCAAAAATTGATTCATACATTTAATTTTTTTTAATTAATAATCAAATTAGCGTGTAATATGTAAGTCGAAATTAGTTAAAAGTAAAAATGACGCACAAAATAGAACAATAATTGTTTTTCATCAACTTTTCATCAGAAAAAAATTGAAATTACAATGGACATCAATGAAATACTTGCAGATTGCCACAGGTCAAAGCAATCTGGTTCAAACATCAAAGAACGAAGGAATGAAACAAGACCTTGGCTCGGATTTTTTTCCCTATTTTTATTTCTAACAACCTGGAAGCAGTATAAAGCCATCCTCGTTCGAACAAGAATGTCTTTAAAAGCACCTTTAACAACAGATGGAACAAGAAATGATAACGAATGGTTGTTAATAAAAAAAAAAGATTAAAACTCAATACAAACAAATACGTATCATTATTTGATGCTCACTAATTGAAATGTAATATTCTCTAAGATTGGAAGGTTTACAAATCTTCCATCAATATCAAACATCTCTGAACCAGACATAATTATCCAACTAATTTGGATTTAATTCTATTCTTTCACGATTATTTGTTTATTGGTAAATCAAGAAATGATTCCTATTTAAGAAGTTAGAAGTTATTGATATCAGTGAATATTCAAGAATCACTTTTTCGAATGAAGAGAGAATGGATGATTTTTACAGAAATACGATAAACTGAAATTGATTTTTAATTTGTAATTGAATATTGTATAAGGATTCTTCAGGGTTTTGCAGCACTTAGTACACGGTCATTGGACTCAACCCTTCTTACTGAAGCATCAAATCTGTTATATGGCGAGAAGAGGAATACTTGAAACTACGAAAAAAAAAAATTCACGTTTTTTATGATTTTTAATTGAATCACTCAAATGAATTCAACAATAGATAAAAAAATCAAAAATTGTCTCATAGATCCACATCATTAGATTAAAAAATTAATACCATAATATTAGCAGTTATAATAGTACCAAAGAATTATCATAATCATGAATTAATAAAATTAAAACTCAAGTTCTTAGTATAAGAAAATTGAATTAGCCATATACTTTGTAATGTTTTTTTCATAATCACATATTTGAGTATAAAACCTATATACTCGAACTGTGAGTTGTACTGAAAGTAAAACTGTACCCTTCATCTCACTCTTATCTTCAAGAAGCTTCTGTTATTCATTGTTGAAAAGCTCATTCATATGCGAACAGATTGAAGTGTTATTACCGAAGTAGTTTCAAACTTGAAGAAAAAAAAACATATCAATGTAACACTCCAAGCAATTACATAAAATCAATATTCAAAAACATCAATTAAAAGAACTAGTTTTACAAAATTATCAAATTGATTATTTATATTGCCTTTCTGTAAAAAAAAAAAAAAAAATTCGCTGAAATTCAGAACTAATTTTAATTTAAACAGTACAGTATTTTCGAAGATGCAAACGTTCTGTTTCGGTGTTGGAACAGTTGCAGTTATTTTCTGCGGTTTTGTTTAATCGGTCATGCAACAATTCTGCGGAGTATCTTTGAAACATATACTGCCACCTTGTGGGGAAAGTTCACGCTATGGTGTTGTATTGATTATCAAGTGATGTCGGTAAATTATTGCTACCTCTGTCCCTTCACCCTTCCCCATTTCCAGGATTCAGGAAAAGGTAGATCCAACCGTGGGATAAACAGATTCCTCTTATACTCGGCTCATCCTACCTGTCACCTACTTGCTTACTTATTCTAACATAAAAATCGACCGACTACATCTGCGTGCTGTCGGACAGAACGTCAGACAATCTATAAGTAGTATAATGTGTGACACGTCGACAAACTTGGTGATGCTTCAAATGAAGTATTTTGTTAAATTTCGAGCAGTTTTAATGAAATGAACGGTGCGTTGGAAAAAATGCGATAACATCGATAGTGCTTCGTAACATATACAAGCATGTTTCGTTTCAACTACAACTCGACATAAGGCAGAATTTACTCGCTGACGACTCAACAGTTGTTGGAAGTTATATTTATACATGTTGATTATCCGAGCAGTATTGGACAAAAATCAATATTTAAGAAAATAATATATTTACGAATGACAAACTGAGAATTAAATATTCTTTGATAAACAAACAATTTTTCGATGATCAAAATGTCAATATATTCTGATACAATCGTTTGTATATTTTTTAATATTCTGATATCATATCCAATTATTGCTGTTCTGCCGGAATCATCAAATCTACACGTAAGTCCAAACTAATTTCATCTTGATAAAATCGACATGCAACATATTCGTCTAATCTAAAATTGAATAATTTTGTTCAAATGAATATTTTGTATTGCATTAAACTCCATAAATCAATTCTGCAACATAGTTGCCATACTTGAAAAGGATTTTATAAAACAAACAAACACAAAGCAATAATATTTCAAGGTCGTTAAAAAAAGTGTGACGATTTTCAACAGTATGATCATTTTTACAGCCTAAAATACCTCATCTACCAGAAACAGATTTCGGAGATCATGAGTATGCTGAATTTCCCGATGATAGCATCAAAAACAGGGATCAAATTTTGGAAAATGTTCCTCGTATTGGAAATTTAATGCCCATACAAGAAGCCGCATTAAACATAGACGATCGTTTGGATCCAAGTAAGGACAAGTTAAAATTTTTATTACATTTCAATTTGTATTTAAAATTCAATTCCTTCAACCTGACATGATTATTGATTTTCAGACATCAAATGGGATTCAAGTTGGGCACGTGATATTGAATTTGGTCAGGTTTCTGCAGTGTCTATCGATCCAGCCGGAAACGTGGTTGTCTTCCATAGAGGCAAAAGAGTGTGGGGTTCTGGAACTTTTGACGAAAAGACCAATACCTTCGATAGAAGAGCCGGGCCAATTGAAGAAAACACAATTGTCATTCTGAATAAAAATGGAGACCAAATAATATCGCAGTGGGGTAACAACATGTTCTACCTGCCCCACGGTTTGACGATTGACGCAGCGGGCAACTACTGGATCACCGACGTTGCGATGCACCAGGTGTTTAAATTCAATGCAAAGGACATAGAGTTGCACAAGGAACAACTGAAGAACAACAAACTGAACTTTCGGATTAACGTCTATAACTACGACAGCGATGACTTGTTTAAAAACAGCATTCTAAAACCTTCTATAATACTTGGCCAGGCGTTTGTTCCTGGTAATGATAACAGTCACTTTTGCAAGCCCACGGCTGTGGCTGTGCACTCTAACGGTGACTTTTTTGTGAGCGATGGTTACTGTAACTCAAGGATCATCAAATATAATTCCAAGGGGGAAAAGATTTTACAATGGGGAAGGCAATGGGATAGACAAGGTACGCATCGTCATTTTCTTATCCTTGAAAGTCGTAATCAAAAATTTTATTTATACATTTTTTATCTTACAGGCATGCAACTGGTACCAAATGCCTTTGCTATCCCGCATGCTCTGGCTCTGTCAGAGGATCACAACTACATCTTGGTCGCTGACAGGGAACACGGAAGGGTCCTATGCTTTTATAGCAACAGCGGAGAATTCCACAAAGAGTACAAAGATCCCAGGATTGGGACAAAAGTATTTAGCATTGCTTATGCTCGAAATAAGATATATCTAGTCAACGGTCCAGATTTCTTGAACACATTCAATGTTCGAGGTTTTGTGATTGATGTCGAGACAGGTGATGTGGTATCGCAATTCGGACCTAATGGTAATATGAAACAGCCGCATGATATTGCAGTTACAGAAGATGGTAGTGTAATATACGTCGCTGAATTGAACTTGAAGAAGGCTCTTAAGTTTGTGCAAGGTATAGTCACAATTCGCGATTTAATTGTCGTCACTTGTAATTAAATTGTTGTTACTGAACACTAAGATGATGTTTTTTTCAGGTTCCAATGTTACAAAAACAGAAACGTTAAGTCAATCGAACAATGCATCACTTTACCCTAAATCAGCTCGACTGTCAGAGACGACGTCGAGTGAGGCAGTAACCCTGATGTTGTCCGTTTTAATAGCCACTATTATTCTCATCACACTATGTTTGATTATGACAGTGGTGCTAGCAAGATGTCGAAAACGAGGTAGTTCTTACTACGAGCCACGTGTTGAATTCACAAAACTAGTCCAATGAAGTCTGTATTACGCTTAGAATATGCATTCCTTTGCCTTCTATGTTGTGATTTAATTTGTTAGTCTTAGACGTTAGATAAGTAGACGTTGTCTATTATAAATTATTACCGCACGAGTCGTTTACTTTTAGTCTTTAATTTGCTACCTGCTATTTTTATTAGTTTGAACGTAGAAACTTTTTGTGATGATAATGTGTTATCAACATTTCTCATGATTTTTAATTACCAATTTAACTATGTAAATCGTGATTCAAATTTAAAAAAAAAAAATTATTATTAAAACATATTCATCTTCGTGAGAATTGATTAAACGTTATAGACTGACTTCAGAACAAAAAGTATAATGATCCTTTTGTTCCATTTTCATTTCAAATCAGCTCATTTTTAATTATACGTGACTCATTATTTCTTGTAAATTAATTCAATTGTAATAGCAATTCAATTTGTCTATTAATTTGAAATTAACATGAAAAAAAGAAAATTTTATCGAATTTATTTGAAATTTTGATCAATTTATGTTGAATTAGTTTTCATTGTATTTGATATGACATGTACTCGCTAAGATTTTTACTTTTAGGCATGTGCTTTGATACAATTACAAGTATTTGTAAATATTATATTTTTTTTAATAAATCACGTACAAATACATTTGTACGGATAAATTATAATTTGTTTTATAATTTGTCATTTTATTGTTTTCTCGTCTTGCAACGTACATATTTTAGCTCCATTGTAATCTTTTTGTCATGATAAATGTAATTTAATATAGACTTGATAATTTAATTAATTATGAGTGTACAATTTTTATAGATTAAGATAATGGCAATCATATAAATCAAGATATCAATTACTATTTATTTTATAATCAGTATTTTCATTGTTTCAATTAGGACAATGTACTTAGTTTTAAAAAATCTGAGACATTATATGCGAACATGCGTTTATGTTTAAGGCTTTTTCAGGGTGTCTATTAACGCCTCGGAAAAGAATGGACTGGGATACTGACAGGAACGAAAACTTTAAATTGTCATCTCTGCTGGGGAACCGTGTAAATCGTAAATTTCGATTTTTTGAAAAGCGGCCAAATACGAGAGATTTCAATAAATTAGGAACTGAGCCGGAAACTTCTGATGATGAGAATTGCGAGAATAATCTTACAAATATAATTTAAGCGTGAAAAGCGTTGTACTGATAAACTGAAGAATTGCAGGTCGATTCAAGAGACTGGAAATTTTTGATGATAGTATTACATAGATTAATCAACAGTTTTATGTCACCGCACACACTTTGTAACTATTTCGTAACCAAACTATTCTGCGATGACGGCTGAAATAATGAGACTTGTTAAATTGTATTCATTCCAACCGGCGATGTAATTTTGTTTATGTTTTTACTTAAATGTTTCTACACACAACCAAATAAGTTATGTAAGTTTGTTTTTTTTCTCTTCAATAACTTATTTTCTTCGTGTGTGATATAATCCATGTGAATGAAGTGTAAAGTTTCCACTATTAATTAAGAATCAAGTTATGAATATTCAATTATTCATTATTTTCTGCATGAAAGCACTAGCTGATATGAGAAAATCTCAACATATAAATATAATAAAGAAAAAGAGTTGAAATTATTTTTCAGACAAGTAATCAAATTTATTTTAAGAAAATATTGATAGATGTTACAAATTGTCAGAAATATTTATAATGAAAATCAAATCTGAAATCTGAAATTATTCCTATATATTAAGCGGCCTATCGAAATGGTGTTATGTATATCTGTACAATCTGCAAATTTATAAACCTGAAAAATAATAGTTATACACTAAGACTGTATTTTTGTCAAACTTCGTTTGAAACTTCAATAGTGTTTTGTATAAAAGAATATCCTGAAATATTTATTGCTATCCTGACAAAAACTCTGATAATTTAATAACTTTTGTCTTTCAAATTGTGTTTCGTACGATGTTTTATGTAAAAGAATAAATCTTATACAAATAATTTGTATCGATTATTAATTGACAAAAACATCCTCTAACACTCGATTCATTGATACATAAGAATAATAATTATTATTTTTATGGTTCGTGATTTCATTTTTTTCAAGTCTACGTAAACTTTATAAGTGATTGCAATTAAGAAATTCATCTCAAAAGTATAAACAGATAAAAGACTAGACTGATAACTTTTATTCGGAAACGTTTCTTTTACTGAATATAAAGAAATTTAATATATATTTAATATGTTTAAAGAGTATTCAACAAAAAATTATATTATTCTTTTTTAAAATCATTTTAATTAATTTATTTGAACTTGTTTAATTGGCATTCAAAATTTGATATAAACTAAACTAAGAAAATTGTTTATATTTTTTTATAATTACTTATTTTATTGTATCAAAAATGTATAAGAAATTCAAATCTAAAAAGTGACGTTTATAACTTGTGTGCAATTTTCTTACAGATAATCAATCTTGTACACGAGCACTCAACTGTGTCGCAATATCGACCTAATTATCTTATTCGAATATCATGTTGTGAGTGAATCTGTTAGATACGCAGACGTTAGCCGCAAGTACATTAACATAAAACATTCACTGTACAGTTAAACTTTACTCAAACATGTACAACAGTGTGAAATTAATTTTCCATAATCATGATTTTTATAAACAACAATTGGTCTGGATTAGCAATCGAATCTCCATGAATAATTTCAAACAAAGTGTTAAAAAATACCATAGTGATAATGGAGTGTACGGTTACAAAACGTCGAAGAAGAAACAATTTGAAGGCTGGTATACAATTGTATCTAAATTTTTTCTCTTCAAATACTTATCAAAACATTTACATATACAACATATGTACATATATTTATGTTATATACAAATATGTTACATATTTAACATTTGAATATATTTTTAGATATTAAAATAATTAATACCATAAATAATTGAATATATTTATATTTATTTTATATATTTATTTATATGATAAATTTTTAGAAATAAAAAAAAATTATGAAAACATTAATTCTAATTTTTTTTCTAGTACCACCAAAACGTCTGGAACTTCGTTCGAAGTATAGTGATTTTTATAGATTAATAACATCTTATAGAGAGCACGCACACAAGAAAGCAAATATAAATCCAGTCGCAACTACGGAACCTGAACCTGTCCCAGAATTGAATCCAAAAAATTTTGGTCTTAATTTGCATGACGAGGTTCAATTTCAAGACCTGTTTGTAACTGATCAAGAACGAGGAACTGTGGAAACAGCTATAAACATTTTAAATAATAAGTACAGTGGTACTATGACTGCAGAATTTAATTACTTAAAGGTATGATATTTACTTTCAAGAGTTCGAATCTAATGCTTCAGACTAAATTGAGCAATTTCAGACTGAAGAAGAAAGAGAATGGTTTGCTGAAAATTATGAACAAATATGCCAAGAAACGTTGGACAATCAAACAAAAGTTTCGATTGCCAAAGAAATGTTAAAAAGTCAAGCGTTCGACAATTTTCTTGCTATTAAATTTGTAAGTCTAAAACGTTACGGAGGAGAAGGAGCCGAAAGTATGATGGCATTTTTTCATGAGTTTTTCCAGTTATCTTCGAACGGTACACAAAAAATTTATTTTAAATTATATACATTTTGTTCGCGACTTTGCATGAATTCTACTTTTTAGATACACTGAAGGAGATAATTATATGCATGCCACACCGTGGGAGACTGAATTTCCTTACAGGGATGTTGAATTTACCACCTGAGAAATTGTTTCATAAATTGAAAGGTTTCTCTGAGTTCCCAGAAGATGCAAAAGCCACAGGGGATGTAACGAGCCATATGATTTCATCAACCGATTTAATTATTAATGATAAAAAGATTCATGTTTCCGTTCTATATAATCCCTCTCATCTGGAAGCTGTGAATCCAGTATCGATGGGCAAAACTAGAGGTGTGATGCAACAACTCAACGATGGTGGATACTCATCAGATATTGATGCACGTTGGAGTGATCAAGTATTAAATTTACAGGTAATAATACAATGTCAAATGTCACGTTAAAAAAAATTTATAATAAAAACGGAACTAAAAGCTTCAGATATGATTCAGGTTCATGGCGATGCAGCTTACTCTGGTCAAGGAATTAATCAAGAGAGCCTATCACTAAGTGAAGCACCTCATTTTGAAATAGGAGGTTCCATACATCTCGTTGTTAACAATCAACTAGGTTTCACGACACCGAGTGACAGAGGCCGGTCGTCTAGATATTGCACCGACTTAGCAAAAATGATATCAGCACCAGTTATACATGTCAATGGCGATGATCCTGAAGTGAGTGGAGTCGATAGATAAAAAAATTAAGGGTACCTGATTGTTATTGAACTTATCTACTTTCCTTTCAGATGGTTGTTCGAGCAACAAGAGTTGCATTCAATTATCAACGAAAGTTTCGAAAAGACGTTTTCATCGACTTGAATTGTTTTAGAAGATGGGGTCACAATGAACTTGATGACCCCACTTTTACCAACCCTTTGATGTATAAAATTATTCATAACAGAAAGTTAGTGTTCAAATTTAATTTGCACATAGTTATGGGCTATGGCTTATAGCCAATAAATGTTGCTTAACATTTTAAAATTGTTTTAGATCAATACCAGATAAGTACCTTGACCATCTCGTGTCTAACAATATTATGAGCTCTAATCAAGGTAATGAAATCTCTAAGCAACATACCTTGTGGTTGAACGACGCCCTGCAAATATCTGATGAGTACAAGCCCCAACCATCGTACTTTTCTGGACGCTGGGCATCTATGATCCAAGCTCAATCAGCCATCACAACGTGGGATACAGGCGTAGACGTGGATTTACTGAAGTTCGTAGCAACTAAAAGTGTTGAATACAATAAAGATTTGGTAAATTGATTTCAAAAAGTAATGATTTTGAGTTTGGTTCAGTCGGAACAATTAACTTGAACTTGAGGTGATTTTTAGAATGTTCATCCAATTCTTGTGAAAGCACATGTAAAAAGTCGATTGAAAAGAATAGAAAACAATTTACCAGTCGATTGGTCTACTGCAGAGGCCATGGCGTTTGGAAGTTTAATGTATCATGGATATCACGTTAGGATCAGTGGTCAAGATGTGGGCCGAGGAACGTTCTCTCATAGACATGCAATGTTGATTGATCAGTCATCTGGTGGTAAAACATATGAATTAGTATTATCATTATAATTTTTTTATTATCATTTAATACTTGATAGTTTGAGATTGAACAAAATTTGGTTTCAGAAATGTTCATACCTTTAAATTCGATGACTGAGGATCAAACTGGTAAAATCGAATTAGCCAACAGCATCTTATCCGAGGAAGCTGTCCTGGGATACGAGTATGGCATGAGTTTGGTGTCACCGTACACGTTGGCAATATGGGAAGCTCAATTTGGTGACTTCTTTAACGGAGCACAAATTATAATTGACACATTTTTATCAAGCGGAGAATCCAAATGGATGACCAACAGTGGTTTAGTCATGCTGTTACCTCATGGTTACGATGGAGCTGGACCAGAGCACAGTTCATGCAGAATGGAACGATTTTTACAGCTAACAGACAGCAAAGAAAATTATCCTGACGGTGATGATGTCAATATGCACATTGTAAATCCCACCACACCTGCACAATATTTCCATTTATTAAGAAGACAGGTATTGGAAATTGTTATACATATTGTTATACAGGTTTTTCATTTTCAGCTTGTTTACTTTCAACTGATTTTAGTTTTAAAAAGCTAGTATTTTAAGAATTGATTTAAAACTTGGATTCTTTTTTTTCGTTTGAGAACGAATTTATTTTGCTTTGAATACTAATGTTTTGCAGATTGTCAGAAATTTTAGAAAACCTTTGATTGTCATAGCACCTAAAACATTGCTTCGACATCCATCCGCTGTTTCGCCGATAAACGATATGATGCCTAATACAACATTCAAAAATGTCATTGGTCGGTTGTTCTTTTATTGTTATAATTATTATTGTTATTAAACTATTTTTTAATTTATTTTTCAATTTTAGTAGTAGAATAATAACGATGTTTAGGATTGTGAGCTGCTGTTTTTCTTTTGTTTTATAGATGATGATGAAGTTAGCGAAAATAATGTTAAAAAAATAATTTTCGTTACTGGGAAACATTACTATGCCCTTGCAGCAAAAAGGAAAGATTTTGCAATTCAAGATACGGCAATCATACGGTTAGAAAGCCTATGTCCATTTCCAGTGCAGGAGTTGTTTGAAAATATTCAAAAATACAAACATGCTAGAGGTAAATTTTAATCATTATATAAAAATTCAACAAATTATATGACAGTTTTTATTTCTGACTAACTGTTTCGATAGTTTTTATTTGGAGTCAAGAAGAACCCCAAAATATGGGAGCTTGGAGTTTTATAAAACCACGGTTTGAAAATCTATGTGGCAGAAGAGTGAGTTGAAAAGTTTTCATTTTTGATATTAACATGTTTAAAATAATAATACTTACAATTCTAATTATTATAGATCATATATTCCGGTCGCAGACCATTGCCTGCACCGGCAGTAGGAGTCGGAAAAGTACACCAACAAGAAACTGAAGACACCATAAGGAAACCTTTTGAAATTAAATAATATTTATGAATTATATGTGATTTACATTTGCACAAAATATTTCATGAATATATGAAGTACATATTAAAATCAAACAATACTTTAATAATATTAAATGAAAATAAAACACAAAAATAAAAGTCGAAAAAGTTATTAAAAAAAAATATAATTCGCAAAAATAGACGAAACAATGAATAAAAACCGACTTGTATTTATTTTTCAATTATTGTGTTGCTAAAATTTTTACCATGATAATTGTTCGTTTAGTTGTGCAATATAGAAATTTTGTTGTTGATATAAACACACAAAGACTCGACCACGTCTTTTGATAGCGGGCACGTGAAAACTTGTCTAATGTAGATTATGGAGGGGGAAAGGTCCGGACACTAGTTATTTATTTTCAAGAAAGATAACAATACTTTTTAATTGAGTTAAATTGAGTTGTCAAAATCGTTACCATACCATAACAAACCAGACAATAGTGATGTCAGATAGCACAATGCAGGAGTGGAAGAGGGAAGGGGGGGAGGGTGGAGTAAACATGTTCAGACTTGACGCAAACCGTTAACCAGCGCAAGCGTGCTGAAGTTTTACTGGGAGGGGAGGGGGGAGGAAGCGGTGAGCAAACACTATTTATATACTGTTTTGTTTAACTATTGACAAACTAATAAAATTAAAACGAAACATGGACAAACGAATGCAAAAAAAAAACAAAACACAACTAATTATCGTTGTTTTTACATTACATTGTTGTTGTTATAATAAAAAAAAACAAAACAAAAAGTAAAGTTTTAATAATCAATTAATAAGAAAAGAAAAACCAAACAAATTTTTCATTGTCATATGAATAAAGTATTATCGCGATTGAGGACAAGATGCTAAATGCCGAGTTATTTACAAAGTGTGCGCAACTTCACATTATTGGGCAGTTAGCGTTAAAATTTTTTTAGTAAAAAGAAAACATAATTACTTTATACTGTTATTATTTTGAAAATATGACCTCAAATTTAAGCATTCATCAATTCATCAAATAAATAAAAATTTATCAGAAAAAATCGCAACGTGTTTACATTTTATTGTTTTGAGTGAGAAAAAACAAAACAAACTTCTTGTTGCTATAAAAAATGTTACCATCATTGCACACAAATAGAAAACTTTAGTAATTTCCTTGATATCAATAAACAAGCGAAAGAGATGCTTACAAGATTTGCAATACTTAAAGAATTCAGGCTTCGCGTCTTTTGGCGGTGACATGCCAAAACATTCTTTGTAAATTTTGGGGAGAGGAGGATGGACCGAGCTTCGTATCGCGCTAACGTCATCAACGGCGCTCGAAGCGACACGAAACCATCTAAACGGAAGTCGGGAGTGCGGCGAATGGATGTGAAATCAGAAAAGTGGGGATCAAGATTGCCACCGCTGGCTACCGTGAGTCGTGACTGATCGTGACATCAGAAACCGGAAGCAGTTAAGATACACGCATCTTCATATTATGTGACAAAGTAAATATATGTATATAGTCTTTCATATTTTTGTTTCACCGATCGATACGATTCAAAAATAAAGCACATAATTTGCAATAACAAATAACAATATGAAATCGACTTTTTAAATTATCTCTTGTTGATGGCATGTTGCAAAATTCAATATGAAATTTTCGCATAAAACACGATTCCTGACATTTGAAAAGTAATGGTTTGAAAACTTTCTGAAATAATTTAGTTAGCATGATATGTAAGGATGGTTTGTTTACAAAAACAAGTCGGAGTCAAAGGGTCACATAACAATTCTTTTCATTCAAGAAATATATCATTTCCGCGCCATTTTTAAGAATGAACTACTGAAATATTGGATGAAAATAATTTTCAATTACATAAACTGTAAAGTCACAAAGAAATATTGTTTCGATTTTAAAATTATAAATATACATTCTCAAAAATTTAATTGTTTAAAAATATTTTCTGTAAAGTTAAGATTTGTAAACTTTCTTTCAAAAGGTACACAGATGAGATTTATTTTATGAATAAAATTATTGTTGCATGATCCTGTTGACCTTGGCTCGCTTTTGTAAACAAAGTAGCGTAATAACAATCTAACTGCTGTTCATGAAACATTTTGTTATAAATAACAAAAACAGCACAAAATCGCCAAATCATAAATATGCTCGTGATGACTTTAACTTTTACGGTAAATAGAAAAAAGTTATCTTACACAAATTATGTAATTAAGCATTATAAAATGACTTTAGAGACCATGATTGTTTAAAAAGTTTTCATATAATATCTTACATGGAATGGTTAAAAAAATGTTAACAGTGATATTTTTCAATATAATTTGTACACTTACTGGCCATGATTTTCCTCCACTTTCTTTAGTAGCAGAAAAATCTAAAACATTCATATCTTCTCTTCATTACATCAGATACAACATTATTTCTACAACTGTCTATAAATTTCAATTTTTACTTGTTATTTTAACGATTACTAAACAAAGTTAGAAAAAACTACTCAATTTTCTTCTTATCACAAAGTTTATTCAATACATAAATCTGAACATTCAGAATATAATGTTGCAATAAACTATGAAATGAATGAAACAACAATAAGTTCGACAATAATGTGTACTTACATTATTATAGGTACACATGTACACATTGTTTGGTACAATGTATCGTAGTATCGAAATGTGGTTGGCAAGATATACTTTATAATATGAAACTCATAACATCCAATCAACGCCTTCCACGTCAAAGGTTTTCTATAATTTTATCACGTTACCCACACAGTTTCTAACAATTTGCGTCTCAACGTAACAACATTTCCGACGCACCAAACAATATTCAACAGCGTGTGTAGCGTGACAAATTAAAATAGGTCATACATAAAAATATTAATGGCACATCATGCACTGGCACATACCTTTTCGCTACTACTTTAGATAAAATTCGCACAATCTAGCGTTCTATCAATGTTGCTTTCAAACTTTGCAAACAATGTTGCAAACTTCCTTAATTTAAAAATAGGTACAAAAATCATACCGAATCGTAGAATTACAACTATGTTTTTACAATTTTTGATTGAATTTATAACCGAATTGGTTTATAAAATACGTGACCCAACAAATGCATCGCGCAAATTCATAATTTAATTAACACAACAATGTTCGTCGAATGAGTAAGTTTAAAAATTTATGTCCCAGCCGGACTCGTCATCGGGAGGTGCTGCGTCAGTGTCTGGTGGATACGTATCAAAGTATCTCGTATCAATTGCACTAGACAGTTGCGGAACTGACGGCGGTTCGAGAGTTCGTGCCCTTAATCCTTCCCAGTTGAATCCATCGAACCATTTGTGCTTCTGAATCTCACTGATCCCTCCTTTTTGATATCCAAGACGTTCCGCAGGATTATCCCTGAAAATGAAGAACAAACAGAAATTAAACCCTGTGAAATTATATGAAAGAAACTGCACGAAACGTATTTCTTCTCAGAAATATCATTTCAATTTAACAAAACTTTCACTTTCACTAATTCTAAATTCAAAACAAGCTGAACATGCAAACGTGTCTTAATTCACCAACAAGATAACACAAGAACTAGTTATACGTTGTATGAAAATGATTATGCAATTACCTGCAGAGCTTCTTAATCAGAACGTTAGCTTGTCTGGTAATTGTCCGTGGGAAGTCAATGGCATCGATTCCTTTGAGGATGATATTGTACGTTTTCATAGGATCGGCCCCGGTGAAAGGTGGTGTTCCCGTGAGCAATTCGAACATCAGAACTCCAAGGGACCAATAATCAGCGCTGATGTCGTGACCTTTGTTTAACACAACTTCAGGAGCAACGTATTCTGGCGTTCCACAGAACGTCCATGTTTTTCTGCCGTTTTCCAATTTTTTTGCAAATCCAAAATCGACCAGTTTGACATACCTGTTGACAATCCAAACAATTATAACACTCGTTCTAACATTGCGACATCAAACAAGATATTAATCGAAATCAACATGATAATTGTATAACTGAGACCAACTGAAATCATAATTTGCAACAGAGAAAAATCAATTAAAAAGCTTTTAATAAAGACACTTATTAGCGGTACAGTCGAAGTGAGTGGTCGAGTGAAAGTAAAAGGTTGAACCCCGGCTTACGGTTTTCTAACAAGGTCCCAAAGCCTGCGAGCGCTACTCAACCGCAGTCTGAGGCCTTTGGTAAGGTCAGGGTCAACGAAAATAAAATTCCACATACATTCAGTTTGCAATAGAAACAAATGATACTGCGTTTAACTCAAGACAGGACGCAATTTTAAAAATTGTTCAAAATACCTCGCTACTGGTGAATAGAAATTCATCCAATGCTGCTTTGTGAACACGTCAATGAATAATTATTTTTTCTACTTAATACTCTTAATTTCAGTTAAAAAAATGTTTTCTAACATTGAGAGATTGCAAGATTCAATTTACCCTTGACTGTCCAGGAGCAAGTTTTCCGGCTTGAGGTCTCTGTAGATGATGTTGCGTGAATGAAGGTAGTCGAATGCTTCGACGACACACGCTGTGTAGAATCGAGTTGTGCCGTCGTCGAAGTTGCCCTTGTCTCGTAAAACGGTCCACAGCTCTCCCCCGAGGCAAGATTCCATGAGCATGTACAAGTATTTTCGATCTTTAAAAGTTTTGTACAGTTTGACTATAAAATCGTAGTCGGACTCCATCATGATCTGCTTCTCTGACAAAATGTGCTTCTGCTGCCGAGTTTCTACAATTTGCGACTTCTTCATTTGTTTCAGCGCGAATGATCGTGACGTGTCACCAGCGATGTGCACGAGTTCAACGCGACCAAAGCCGCCGACTCCAAGGGTTGCAATTGAACGAAGATCTGATAACCGGACGTCTTTGAATTCGTCATTGAGTCTGCTACAAGGTAGGAAAAATACAAGTTCAATTAGTTTCTCTCTTTTCAAGTGTAGAAGAAAAAAAAAAAATAAAATGAAGATTCATCGTAACTGTGCAATCAGCAAAGTGCTAATCTTTGTTTGATTTGAGATAATTTATAGTAGAAAGTAGAAAGTACCCGTGAATTTACTCGCGCTTCTTTTCATGATGCACTCACGCCACGAAAGAATTTATTAGAGTTCACTGAAGAAGAATCGTTTGATGTTTTGTTGGAACGGATGTATCGAAAGTTTGCAAGGCAAAAAAGTAGTAGTGAAATGTGTGGAAAAAGCCAATTTTGTGAAATTAATAAACAATTTAGCAGTTTGTTTTATTGCACATACGAGTTATTATTTTTTTTTTTTCAACTATGGTTTGCTCAGGATAAGCTTAGATTGAGCAGCTCACCTTTTGCGTTCGATCTGTTCATCTCTGTATTTTGTTCTAATTTCATCGAGAGAAGAGATCAGTTGATTAAACGTCTCTCGATCAATCACAAGACAATTAACCCCGTCCGGGTCATCGGCAATTATGTTAGCGGTTCTGAGATCATCACTGGAAAAGATCATACCTATGATTAAATACCTTGCTTGCAAAAGTCAGTGGTTTTCATTAAGATGTAAACACTTACCCCTGTAAAGCTTTTTCACCAAAGAAATCTCCTTTAAATAATCTCCGGATGAATTCTTCATCCTGTGAGTTTGGTTTCTTAATTGTTACTTTTACTTGTCCTTTGCTAATAATGAAAAATGTATCACCGCGTGCGCCTTGCCTCACGATATAATCACCGTTATTGTAATACGTCTGGAAAGGAATTTTTTTTTGTTTTAATAATTATTTATAGATAGTCGATGAGATTGGAGTTTTCTTCTGTATTTAAAATTTAAAATACTCACTTCTTCTAAGACGTCGGATAATTTGATGAGAGTTTCTTCCGGCAGATTGTTGAAAATTGGAACACTGAAAACAAATGAAGATTTTTTTATTGATAAGGCTAATTAGCACTTAATTACAAGCCTATTTAAAGATCAACTTTCGGATCGAAAGGAAACATTTATTTTTAAATTCTATATTTTCATTTCATTTTTTCAATTTTTATTTATTTATTTATTTTTTTTTGTTTTCGTTATTTTATAATTGTTTATCCTTATGAAATGATCCGGTTTTAAAATTAGTTGGGCATTTTTAGTGAACATTATCTTTTCCAACTCTTTCTTTCTTTTTTTTTTTTTTTTCATGCAATCATAAAAGAGGTGATACATTTCAAACTCTGGGCTGTGTAATCTGTATCGAGACGGATTAAGATAAAGAAAAATTTGTGACAAAAGGGTGGAACTAACCTTTTCAAGAAATCTCTATACTCTGCTTGTTTGCTGAGGCCAGTTCTCATCATAATAGTTTGAAAACATTGTCGGTCAATGGCCCAAAGCTGGCAGTCTGATGCGGCTGTTATAGTTGCAGTTCTCTTGCAATTGTACAATATTGCCAATTCTCCAAATACTTTTCCGTTAGCCATGCTGCTGAGGTACTTTCCATCGCGAGAAACTTCGACTCGGCCCTCTGCAACAACGAAAAAAAAAATTTCGTCAGACAAAAAATGATGACAAATTACTTGCAACAAAATTCATAAAGGGGGTTAATTTTAACTTTCGTTAAACGCGTTCGAACTATTTTATCCACAATCTCATAGAAAATCCCTTCATCTGATAAGAAAATTTTGTTGCTAATTTCATCATTCCATTATATATCGGTAATATTTTAATGGTTTCGTAAGAATGATTTAAAAATAGCATCAATTTCTATGTCGTGATTAAAAAATATATCCAATCGTATGATTTACAACTTTCGCTTCTAGAACTTGACGTGACAAAAGTTGAGTGGTGCTTTTCTTTTTTTTTCTATTTTCACTTATTTTTCTAAGTTGTATAAAATTAAAAAAATTTAATTGTAATCAATGTTAATGTTAAAGACTTAAGTATTTAAGTAGCCGAATTTTTGTTTGTTTTCATATTAAAAAAAAGTCAGCCTCAAAGTCGATAATGAAAATAAGATTCGCAACTATAGTCTAACCTATGGATGGTGATCACTGAAAATAATAAAGAGAAATCTCATGCATGGTTTCAATTGGTTTTTTTATTGAACAGTTGACAGACAGTTTACAAAATTGGTTCTAGCTAATGTTAAATCACCTTCTAAAGCATGTTCACCAATTCTTTCAATCGCAGGCTCGTAGATAGTATCACAGCTTCTTTCACTATTCTGTCCGCAGTCAAAAATGTCACATTCTGACATTTCGATGTCCGTGTCGTCAAATTCATACTCGTCCGCAGTTAATGTGTCTTCCGAATCGTATTCATCGCTGAGAAACATGTCATCGTCCACGTCCATGTCATCATTTTCACAATCAGCGTCGTAATCACAATCGGTACTCGTTTCCGCACAAAACATTTCACTAACATCAGAGTCGTAGCCATAGTCGTCAGTCGTGCGAATCTCAACTTCAAATTCGGGTTCACCGCAAACTTCTTCATCGTAAATCACGTTCGCGTAATACTGGTTGTCGACGTTGTACAGGGAAGTTGACATATTGGCCGTTGCACTGTCCATTGCGGTAGAGAGTATCTAGTAACGTTGAGGCGAAGATTATGAAGATTCAATGGACCACTTTTAGTATCAGAGATGTCGGATGGACAGATATACTTGCGAGCGAATTTAAGATCAACAATCAAACACTTCACTCCGAAATCAACAAATGTCAATGAGTTTTGTGCTCGACAAATTCTTTCAAACTACTTGGTTCCTACGCACTTGACATTGCCTATAAGTGTTCCAAATTTCCCGGGTCATGGTGGGGGGCCGAATCTCCGTTTTCTTCGTCTACGCCCAGATACGGAACTTTTCTGTTAAAATTGAAAGATCTTATTGGCTGAGCCCAGGTAGCAATGCAACAGCAGTCCCTCACAAATTTAAATAGAAAGGACTTTCGGGGGAAATGCTCATGATTGCTCAATTAATTATGCCCTGGCATTTTCTATTTATTTGTTAAATTTCATTTGTTGTACTTTTTATTTGTTATTAAACATGATTGAGTATACCACGGGGTGAATAATGTAAGGTACTGTCGAATAGAAACAAAACGCTCACTTTTTTGAGTTGTTCAATAAAAAATATTTTCAGGTGTGCAATTATTTAAAAGCAAATTTTTTGACGATAGATCAAAAAAAACTTGTGAATGGTTCTTGATTTTAATATAGGGCAACCCACTTTCTAAGTGATTCAAAATATTTGTTGATTTTACATAAATAATAACGAATTCAATCGTCAACGCAAGTTAACAACAACAAATTAATAATAAAAACAACAATGTTCTAATGGAAATAACAGTTAAAAAAATTGTACATAATGAAACAAATTATATTAGTTAAGTAATAGTGAAAATTAATCATTCATTTATAGATGGTTATAAGTTTTTGAATAAAAAATGTATGAAATTTTTCTTCCAAAAGGATTTACCGTTTTTTATAAAATCTCGTTGGTTGTTAACATTAAAAAGAAATTAAATACAGTTACTACACATTTTAGTGCGATTAGTTTAATATAAGTTCGTTTAACTACAGCTATTAATTGTTTTTCTATGCGTGCAATCTAAAGAAACCTGCATTACGGAATATGATCGCAAATACATAATGATACAGGTATGAATAATTAAAAAAATGGATGAATTAATTTTCAAGGGAAAAAAAATAATAATGAACAAATTATTATTAAACAAAAATCTTTAATCAATGGAGATACGAACTGTAGACGAATTTGTACAAGAAATAATTTTTGTTGCATATGAAAATTTTTTCTGACTTGAGTAAGGTACCGGTCATCGACCCAGAGAAGAACGAATAATGAATAGAAATACCATGAGAACATTGAAAAGCTGTGGTGGAAATATCAGGAAAACGTTAAGTGCTTTTTCAAAAGTTACAACGATTCACTCATTCATTTTTGACTTAAACTTTTCCATTATGTGGTATTAACTTAGCAACCATGAAAAGAAAAAACAAATTAAATTTATTGCCGTGAAAAAAAATAACCAATGTTATCACCAAACAGACATGCATTTTTCAAAGAATCTAATATTGTATTGTTATAGAGCTGTAAATACTACCTGACGAATTTCAAAAAATGAAACAATATTTAGATCCAATTAAGATTAACTGAAGAATTTAAAACGACTTTGAACCTTCTGTCTTGATTTGAAACAATTAAGTTCTGGAAAAGGCAAAAAGGTACTAAAGAATTATTATGAGGATTAGGGGGATGTGTGCTAAAATTTATTCAGCAGGTATTTAAGTTTTTCCCACAATCTAAGAACTGTTAAAATAAAGTCAATAAAGATTTCACAAGTTATTTACCGTCCTTTAATCCAATCTTTATCTAAGATGCATACAAAAATTCCCCAAATTGCAGGATAAAATGTTTTCATTTGTCTCATTGTTTCGTTCCCTTTTGAAGAGATTACTAAATTCGATTCGAACAAATTTTAATCTCCTTTCCGTACTGTAAAATTTAACTTTTTCACAAACCTCATTATTATTCAGATGGTTATATTGGGTGTCTATGTATATACACACCCAATATAAAATTGAACTAGACAGCACTTTCTCTTCCGCATGAAGCTAAAAAATATGCAACTTTAAGATTAACAACTGAAAAAGGCAAGTTTTAAAAATAAACCCTTTTTCACATTTTCTTCTTGTACAGTTATTGCATGTAATTATGAACGCACAAATTGTATTATGCAAGCAGCACCAGTAATACCATATCATAATAAAGAGCCGATACAGATCAGCTGCTCCGGATATTGATCGTTTGTAATTTTTCTTAGCCGATCGTGGCGCGGAGAAAGGTGATGAACGAGAAAATTGAACAAGGAATAAAAAAATAAATAATAACGAATGGAACATCGGTGGCAGGAAGAATATTTCCGTCGTAAGCGAATATACGACACGAATGAGTGAGATTCGTGCGCGTAATTGTACACAACAATTACACGGAATTTCCATTCCTCTTTGATTATTATGTGCTCCGACAAGCATTCCCTCACTTTATTCTATTATTTATTTATGCAGTTTTCGTACGTTGATATTACACCACGTTGAACAATTCATCTCGAAAAAAAAAAATGTTTCCTCTGTGTTTACAACAGGATTTACATTTGTTTACACGACAATCATAATTGAACTTACATTTTTTTCTCACTTCTTTTGTTTTTTTTTTTTTTTACATTTTTCATATACTTAAATGTATTTTTTGGTTCTTAATTTTTTAATTGTTCATGATTCATTATTTCGTAGTTCAAATCTATCGGCTCTTGATGTTATTTCGTAACTTTACACCTCTGGACTTTAACTCTTGCAATAATAATTATATGTTAATACGACGGGTGACATAATTGATTTGAGAAAATATGAAAAATTTATTCTCGTTAGTTTGAAGTTGTTAAAAAATCCTGCAATCGAAAATGCGTGGAGAGAAGAAAAAAAATATGATTCAAATTTATGGCGCGGTTACCTTCTCCGAGCTGTACACTTTTACTGCTCGAACAGGTTAATGAATTGTATTTTATTGGATATAAGTTTATGTCTATAAAGTCGAATTTAATTTCCCTACTCAACAATGAGGCACTTTTTAAACAACCCTAACAATAAATTGGCGAAACATCATTAAATTTTGTGGTATCAAAATAATAATAATAATAATAATAATAATAATAATAATGATAGCAGGCAATTTTTACAAGACAAATCATCCTAATTATTATTTTTTTGTTTACTTGACTCGGCAATGGCATCTTATTTTATACACCGTGGAGTTTGAATCTTTTTTGTCAAGATTCTTGGTTAACTTCACAAGTAATACATCGTGACAGTCTTGTCATGTAGCAATTTTATCATTATAAAAAGTATTTTATTGAAAGTAATTTTTTGTACGAAAAGTCTCAAAGTCTCTAATTACAACTATAAAATTTCGATGATAATTTTCCTACCCATGTGGTAGCAAACTGCGCTCATGCGTGCAAAATTTTGCTACATAATGATCGGTGCAATATAAGACCATAATGATACATGCGAAGCACTTTTGCAGATTGAAGAAAGCGCTCGAACATATAAATACTATGATTTTCATTTGATTCGGCATGTTAAAATCATCTCTGTGTATTCTGTAATTTCATAAACGCATCAAATGGATGGAAATATTGTATTTTTCCATTGCATTTTTTGAACGTAGAGATTTATTATAGAAGAGATGGTAATTGTTATAATTCCGTTAGAAACCGGGAATATTTTTTTTCTATGTATTAGGTATAATGTTATGTAACACTTATCTACATGAAATCAGTGATAATAAGGAAAGAATAAAAATTCTCCCTCTATTATGAATCAGTTTTAATGGATGCGATGCAAATAGAACGATGCCAATAAGCCACGGAAACTTGCACATAGCGCCGCTATTATCGAGCCGACAAATCTCACTGACCGATGAAAATTTACCATGTAAAATAGCTGCTAATCAGATACTAACTACTCACGTAGCATGAGTGTGTTCATTACAAATTAGATTTTTCGAAATATTTGTTTATTCCAATCAAACTTGAAATTTTTCACAAAATATTTATCGTTTGCAATGAACGATTTTAAATGAATTAAGATAACGACCGAGATGCATTTTGAACGATAATGAGTATGTAATCAATATCATAGTTATCATAAGAATTTAATTGTTCAGAATTAAAAAATTCGATTCGAAAAGTTCGGTTATTTTTGGGATATACCTTCCAAGAATTTCGATTACTGAGAAAAAGTTTTTTAAAATTAAACTTCCAAAAAATACGTGAAAAAAGGCATGATTAGTGAGAACTGTTGCGTCTTAATTAAATGAATCAAATTATGACTGGAATTTTTTGTTTCTAGTGATAAGATTATTATTTTTGATGCGTACTTTTGGATCAGTTTTATTATTATTATAAATTATATATATAAGTCTTTCAGATGAAGAAAGATAAAATCATAATTTTCAGTTTGAAAGAAACCGTGATGCGTAGGGCTGTAATGTTCATTAGTGTCACCTGGATAATGCGACCACCTTCTCAGAACGTAGGTTATTCAATAAAATAACAATTAGAATTATTCCAACAATTATATGATTTCATTAAAACTAGATCAAAGACCGAAAAGCAAATTTCATTAACGGAATCAATTAATAATTTAAATTGAAATAATGTTTTTTTTTGGATTGACCTCTAATCTCGCTTCTTATTCTTAATTAAAAAGTATTTCCTATTCGCGTGTACACTTTTTATGAACTTCACTGTTTTCAAGATTAAGAACACGGCTTTAGAGATGTTGTGCTTGAATTGGCCGGGTTCTCTCATCTTTTATTCCTCTTTATCTGATTGAGACAAAACGCGGAATCGTAATAAGCCGCAATTGTTTTCCAATAATGAGGTTTCCTGATTTTAGCTTTAGCAATGAATCGTTGGCAACTTGAACAAAATTTGCATAAGAACTATTGCGATTGGAACAATTGATTCGTTTTATTTTTAAAATCACAAGTCACACGACAATTCACCAAAATAAATTTTAGTTTCAATTTTCTTTGCTTTTATATATAAATTTCTTTGATGCAATAGGAAATGAGTTTACAGTAAAGCCATAATTTGTTACAAAAAAAAAAAAAAAAAAAAACCAATGAGAAAGTGATGTTAAATGCAAATTTCTGAATTACATGTATGATTATTTTGAATAGGCTCTATTAATTATTTTTGTTTTATAACTCAATGACTCAATTTATGTGCTTTTATGAAGAATCTGTGAAACATAAAACTTGCTTTCGATTTGCATAAACAGAGTAGAAACACCAAGTACAGAGGCTGATTGTGAGAAGTAATAACTATTGTCACCCGGCTGATTTGCGAGCGGACACTTTTAGAAGACCGTGTCATTATGAAACAAAAAAAATATTATTATTGGCGCATTAAATCATCGTGTATAATTTTCTGTGCGATAATAAAACGAATGCAAATTGCCGTGTACTTGTTACCATTACATTATCGTAGCTACATTGAATCCTATATTCAGAATGTTCGTTGATTTCAAAAAAATTTTGCAATGAAAGTTAGTGAATGTCGGTCAAGTGTCTTTTTGTTCACTTTTTTTTTTCATAAGGCACTTTATGAAACGTACACCACCGACTCATGTAACCGGAAATGTTGTAAATGCGTGATATTAACTAATGTGAGTACACAAAAATGTACGTGGGCTTATGAATCTCCGGTCATTAAATCCCTTCATTACAAATTCGAGGTGCATCAAATCCTCCCCACGAAATTTTGACTAACCGGCGGTGACGTTAATCATAATCGTCTTTTCTTACGAAATTTCCAAGTCGTGACCAAATCCTGATAGAAATTTGACTCGCACGGATAAACATCGATTGCATTATCCGATTGTTCTGAAATTGTCACAAATCATTGTGTTATACAACAGAATTAAATCGAATTATGATTTATAATAAAAAAAAAAAAGTGTGGTAAAAATGTTTGATTGTTTTCTAATATGAGGAAGTACATATCATTTGAACGGTGCATTTTACTAGTTAACGTCAGTAATAAGTTCCCACAGGAAAGTTTTTTTTTCCTCCCTGTTCCCTTTTGACTGTTCACACCACTTTTACAATTGCATTGTTGAATCGATTGAAAAAAAACGAACAATCTTAAATGGTGTAGAGGTTGTTGTTTCATGAAGCTTGTTTGAATGCGATGGAAAATTTGTGCGTCTTCAGGAAGATTTCATTTTGTAAACAATAAACCTAAAAAGAAATCAATTTAAATTCACAACAGATTTTATGGCACAAAACAATTGACGATCGCGAAATTTGTAGAGTAGAAATACAGCTACGTATGTATATGTGCTAGCAATATAAAATGCCAAATATAGTAAAATAGGTATTATTTAGTATTACTACTCGTGTCTATATCTAATTTTTCGAACAAATAAAAAATAAACCATAATTAACGTTTCTATCCTTCTCTATCTAAAAATTGCGTAAAATTTTTTATCACTTGCGTTTTTTTTTCGACCACTCAAACTGAGAAATGAGATAAAGAACAGGATAGAAAGAGAAAGAAAAGGGGCCCATGGCCGTATTGTCAGATCTTAGCTTTCACTTCCTTGGATCGGGTGTTGTCCGTGCAAGACACAAAGCTGTAATCTTTTTCGAATTGAGTTTTATGCGATTTTTATGTCTGTACAGTAAAGTTTGAAATCACACCGGTCAATCGACAAAAAGGAACATGCAGAATAAATCCGGGCCTCCGCATCTTGGCCAATTAAATACCTTATGATATTTCTAAATTTAGTAAATTGCAAAGATATAAAATCGTGTGGAACTTTTCATTTTATGCATGCCAATTTGAGGCCAATTTAAATTGTTATCGTAAAAAAAAGAAAAATATTTTATTGAGACAATATAAACGTCTCAGAATGTATTATTTTTTATTCTTATTAATTCGTTTTTTTTCTTCTACTTTCCAGAATATTCTGATTACTTCTTTTCTGTCAATTAATTATATCATATGATTAGATCATATGAAAATTAAAAATCATATTTATAAAAATTAAACTTGAAATAACTGTTTCCGTCTAAAAAGTCGATATAGTTCAAACAGCAGTCGAACAAGACGAACCAGTTCAGTATCACACGAATTCCTCGGACTTTTAGCAAAAACAAGCAATAAACGTGATGTTACTTGTAGAAACTATGCGCATTATTAGAACACTATATAGCTTCAATGAAAAGTTGTTTTGCGGCATGAAAGCAATGCCATTGAAAAACTTAACGACGCATGTGAGATTAACGAAAAAATCTCCCCACTTAGTTAATCAGCAATCACTCAACTAACGGATTCAAATGCTCAATTTCAATTTATCATCGCATCAATTTTTGCAACGAGATCATTTCTTGATATGAGAACAATGAGGGAAATAAAACGTGTGTGTGTGTGTGTGTGGGTTGATTATTTTCATTTTCGAAGACACGTGCCACCATCTCTACTCTTTCTTTCAAGGGGCTCTGATTATGAAATCCTGTGCTCGAGTTTGTGAATCGTAGAAAATACAAAGAAGGTTAAAGCATGTGCGAAACCTCGCAGCCTTGGTGAAAGGTTAGTCGACGCGCGCGCCAGTCATTTTCAGCCCACGTATCGCACAGTGCATTAGACCAATAGCAATAAAACCGGTTATCCGATTTTTGCAGATTTATATTTCATGCTGGGTCCAAAGAAACAGAAGGTTAGACAATCAAAACTGCTCAAATTAATCGAATGTATCAAAAGATTCAGTGTGTCCAGTTCAATGCTTTCAAGCTGTTTAGAAATTCATATTTAATCTTTTGGACCGGACAGGTGTTCGGACTCGTATTTCACCGAGCAACACACCTGCTATTTTTAAATGCCCGGAATGGAAATTGATCTCAAGACTTTTTTTTTGTAATCATAATATACGCAGATAAGAGAATTTGATATTAGTTTTTTGTTTGTTTCAGTCGAAGCAAAGTTAGAAAGAATTGAACCTCGTAAATACGTAAGACACGGAGATACAAGTTTTATAGCTTATTTATCAATTGCGTATCTCAAGTCATAATTTGTTACGCGAGCATCGACCGCAGTTTGCTCTCATGTCCCAGTTTAGAGTTTATGCACTTGGCGAAGAAAAAGATGCCTTGCAACAAGTTCTTTTTTTTGTGCTTTGCATTTTGCAAGTCTGACCTATAAAAATTTTATAGTTCTCTGCCATTCTGATATGCTGGCAAAACGATCGTCGAAAAAAAACAGAATAACTCGAACAATTAATTCAACTTATGAGATTAAGAATGTCAGTTTTATTCTCTTCTACAATTTTTGATTTACCAGTTTCTTTTTATTATTATTATTATTCTTTTTTTTTTTTCATCCTTAAGCATCATTTGATCAGCAATTTTTTGACACGGGTAATTGAGTTTAATTAACAAGCATGATGAACACGTCAAGATTCATTAATTTCGCGATGCTCAATCGAAGGTTATTTGTAGCGCAGAAATTATAAAATCAGAAATCGGTACTTGGTGCGTGATTAGCCAGCTGTGAAGAAACGACGAGCAAATTGAGGATGATACTTGTTCGTTTCAGATTCTGTTCGATCAACGGTTAGACATCGCTAGGCTTTGGAAAGTGCGGTCGCAATGTTAATGAGGTCATTGTGTTGGCGTTTCGTGGTTTAATTGCGGGAAAGAGAGGAGAACTGGTGAATTTCGAATCAAGAATTCGCCAAGCGTATCGCATAATTAATCGACGCTTCGTTGATTGTGGCCTTCGCTGACGCGCCGTGTCCAGTGATGAAAGCGACTCGATTGACGTTTGGCGCATGGATCGAGAAGCTCGCATCGCGGTTGGGATATTGTGTTTTCGACAACTCGCGCGCGCTACTTCAATTGTTTTGAAATCGAAGATGCGTGTTGATGATTAAGATCGCAGACGCACATTCTATGGACTTGGGACACCCGGAGTGACGTCAGACAAGTTATCAGCAAATCACTCGTCTGTTACTTAATAATTGGCCAAGCCTTCCTTCGATTAATATCCGCTCGTTTGATTGAGACAGACGTTAGAAAAATTTGTGTGAAGAGGGCGTGTAATAAATTGGCTGTGGACTCTCTTACAGAAAACCAGTCGATGCAGAGATGGTGATTTTTGTGAGAAAAAAAGAGAGGCAAACATTTTTATCAGGAAGATGCATTGAAAATGTTTCACGAGGTGTGCGTGTATCTTGTATACAAAGACGGAGATCTCTTAGCACTTTACTTCATCGGACAAACACCTTTTAAAAGAAACCTGTTTTTTGAAAAGAAAACATCAGGATAAAAGTGAAACTGAAAAATGAAAACTCATGATATGTATTCGTAAAGAGCTTGCAATATATATATTGATCGTTGGGTGTACGTACATAGAAAACAAAAATATTTAATCCCTATCATGTTATTTGTGTCAAAAATATTACAGCTTCGTGTTCTGATGGAATATTTTCATTCTGTTTGCATCAAAATACGTTGCAAAGAAAACATCGTATGTTGCACATGCGACAAATAATTAGCATAAAAAAAGGTATCACAAATATTGAAATAACAAAAAATAATAATACGTCGTTCGGGAATGAACATATATATTTGATAACATCGATAAAATTGATAACGCAAAATTCCGGTGTGGCACATGGGAAATTCTCTTGTATCGCAAGTGAATTTTACTTACGCTCCATCCACCGCTTTATCTCGTGTGTTATAACTTATTATTACTTGCTCTTAAGTTATCAAGCTTGAACATGTGAGGGATTTTTACTTGATCAAGATTCAAGTAAGTTTTTTCTTTTATTTTTTGTACATTTTAATCGATTTTCACTTGTTTCAAAAAATGAATTGCACTTTTTCTGAGTCTATCAATCAACTGAAGAAGATCATCCCATAATTTATGAGTTCGCGTCAGACGTGCAATCGGTTGCAAGACGTGTTGATAGATTGATTTGATTTTAACTTGAAATCACTAAAACCTCACTATATTTTCTTAATTGGGTTACATTAGCAATTATCTGGGTCGCGTTTCTCAGAACAGTTTCGCGTTGGTCCAACCACAAGTATAATATTATACACTCAGCGAAACAAAATTTGTTTCGAAAGGTGAAGTTTCAACAGGTTTTTGTGATTTTTTTTTTTTTTTCAACAATTTCACACGTTAGCATCAGTTGTAATTATGTAACGAGAGGTGTTTTTCAATAAAAAAAAATCACTTCTTATTGCAGTTGCGTTCAAAAGTAACTCAATTCGCATCGAGTTCTTTAAATAGTAGCTGTTTCAACATTCATATACCCATGTCAGTAACCCATGATTCTGATGGTTGATACGCGTGGTAGACAACTTAGCGTGACGACATAACAGGACAAAGACTTCATGCTTCGCATACGATATCATCATGGTTTTATTTGACCGCGAAACTCCCTTCTTGCTTACCTGGTCCTAACGGTTACATTCGAATGACATTGATCATTCTATTCTTCATTCAAATTCAGTTCAAGAACTCGGCGACATTCACTCAAAGCGGCAAAAAAATTGTTCGGTCGTGATTTTTTGTACGAACTCTTTTTCTTTCTAATTTTTTGATGGTTTTTTTTTTCATTGATGGGCCGAAAAAATTTCCAGATAAAAAGTCGTCATAAAATGAAAAATTGTGAAGTGGGATTACAAGGCTCGTATCGACACCTACGTAATTCATTTTAATTGAAAAGGACAAACCATCTCAAATTTGCAATTCTATGTGACTCATATGTACAATAACAAAAAGCCGTACTTGAAAATTGTCAATTTCATAAACGTGAATTCCAACAATTTAAAAAATGCTTTTAAGATAAAAGTGGTCAAAAAATAAAACATGCCAATGCTCACGTCTCGTCAATAATTTGATAAACAATTTAGTAAACGAATTCCCAAACTTTATTTTCGTGATCGTTTGTAACATCTTCGATTTTTTCGTATCACTCGATTCTGACATGAAATCACGTATAGCGTCAGGCGTGCAAACGGTTGTTTATCGATAAGCCGGTTGAGCAAACTGAATAATATGCTTCAGTTTTCAAGATCGATTAAAATTGCACGTGGGAATGTAATCAGTTTGCCAATTGTTGAAAATAACATGGACCATGATTGTTATTTTTTGATTCAGTTTCTCCGCGGCCATCTAAAGCGCACGTTTTTAAGAAGGAAAGTAGCAGTTGGACACTTCACTCAGATTTCATGAAATTTTACACCTCGACATGTGGTAATCACGAAAAGGGAAACGAGATCGTGACTTTGAAAATACGAATGACACACTTAGTGGATGTAAATTTCTTCGATGACACAAATATACCAAAGTATCTCATTTTTGTTTCTCTCGTCCGTCTGAAATAACAACGATTCTGAACCTTACATTTTTTTTTTATTTCAAATTGGTCCAACTCGAAGGTCAAGACAAACTACTGCTCCGTGTGACATTGGCAAAAAAAAAAAGCAATCGTCCAAAATGATGACAACTAAATGGTCATCAGACTAGTGGGACAAACCGGATGACGCCAACCCACTCATTAATATAAAACTTTCTGAATTTAATTAAGATGGCCAATTGTTGAGGATCGACAATTTAAATGGTGTCTGTCCGTTTGCTCTCCTCTTTGTGCTATCTTCGATCGATTGTACCCAAGACTTTCTCTGCATTGTATAACTATGTGACACGACTACAGTCAATTAGATCATCGGTTGGCATACCACACATCTTGGCAACTACAGTTACGAGAACTATGATCATCATGTTATTTTTTATGCACGACTCAGCATTAATCACTCTGATGGATGACCGTCAAGATTGACGTAATAAAAAAAAACTCTTATAAAAAGTTGCTATCAATTTCATCGCAATTTTCATTGCAAAAAGTTGCATTTTTGTTTTTGTTATTATTATTTTTGTTGTCTTTATGAAGCTCAATAATTTATTGGCTGATGTGATTATGAATATAAAAAATTGAAAGTAATTTTTTTTACGTAAATAGTTACGTATTAAAGCAAATAATATAACGTCTGAAATGAAAGTGTAACAGTTTGAACACTGTACACTTCTTGGGAATCACAATTGAACCTAATAACCAGCTTTGTGCTCTTTTAAAGAGAAACGTTACAAATTAAGGCATGAAATTGCGTTAAACATTCCCTAGAACAATGCACCGGTTGCTGTGTGATATTCTATATTTCGTTGCATAATAATAATTTGATGACAGTCTCAAGTTGACAAGAGGGTCGCAGGTTTCATACCTGTTTACTTATTATCCGATATAGATTTTCTTCGATGCATTGTGTGTTCGGAATAATTTTGCAAACAGCAGATTTCAATCGACCTGCGGGGCACTGCGGTAAATAAATAATCGTCCGGCGAAGTTAGAGATCTAATTGGAAATCAATAGCTTCATTGTTCGAATATTTTTCATCTCTCTCGAGATAAACAAAATTATTCAATTGAAAATGAAGCACTGTGCATTCTCGAAGTGTTCTCACATGCAACTGCACGTTAAAAGTCATTGTTTACGTTTATACAATTCTAGAAAAGACCTCAATTCAAATACATTTAACAGAGAAAGTATCTTTCGCTATTGAATAATGTATCAAAGTAAGTTATAATTCATGAAATTTGCAATTTGAGTTTTAGTTTTAGTACACTGCAGAATGTTGATTAGGGAGAAGATAGAGCGCAAAATATAATAATCGTAACATTTATGCACTGAAGTTTGCTTTGAAATGCTCCGTTTTGTAATTAATATCTAATCGTTGATGCATGAAAGAAATGAAAAACCGATTGCTGTATTGGAATCAAAACCGCCGCCAACTGATTTTATATGCCGTTCTTATTTCAAATCAGAATTGCAATGATACGTAACGGGAACTGCAATGCAAAAGTGGCGTTACACCTTTTTAGAATAAAATCACGGATTTCTTTTTTTTTTTTTTTTTTTTTTTTTTTCACCTACTCAACAATCAACTGAGACGCAATGTTATTGTACTTAGAGGTTTACTTTTTATGCAAACATTTTTGTCTTGAAGAATGTTGAAAAAAAAAACACATTTACACTCTTGCTTTAGACTCGTCAAAATGAGTAGCAATTGCGCACCTGTTGATAAAAAAATTTAAATACAGAATCAAAGTATTAATTTGCGATAATTTGTGATTAATTTTAAATTTTGAACAATCAAATGAAGAAATGATTTACTCGGTACAATTTCCCCCAATCGCAGATTTATGTACATGAATTTAATTTTATTATATAACTTTTTCACCTAGTCATGAAAATTAATTGGTTTTCAAAATGATAACATATACAGATTAATTATTCTTACTGAAATGGAAATATTACAGAAATCGTAGCGCAACTTTTTGATGTTGTTATTTAATTTTTATATGTAATGTAGAATAAAATATCCTTTTAATGTATATCAATGTCACGTACATGTACTATTGGACTTTTTATCATACATAACACAATTTATAATTTCAATGAATGAAATTAAATAAGCAATCAATCGAAAACATATTAATTTTAAACAGACTAAAAAATGTTCTCGTATTTCAGAAGCTTGTTAATAAGTCTAAAGTAATACAATTTTCCATTTCTAAAACAAATTACAAGGACTTCAAGGAAGTTTTGAACTTCAATTTATCACTATATCCGTTCAAAACAAATATCATCTAAACAGCGTCTTTCACAGCAGCAGGTATAGATTAATGAACAGGAAAACAAACGAGAAAAACAAGCGGGGCTGTTTAAAAAACTGTTTCAAAAAGAAACTGCATGTACCTTCGCGGTGTCTCCTTCTGATGGGTGCAGGAGCGCCGGTACGTCTCCTCCTAGCATAGGTGTGAACCGGTACTATGAGCCGAGGTCGTGGAATGAGAAAACCACCTTGTTCGTGGCTCTGATTGATGTCCGAGGACTCACTGTCGGTGGTACTACTACTAGACCTTTGGCTTCGACTGTCCCTAGGGCTTCTATCACTGTCCGAGACGCTGTAGGACTGCTGGTAATCGGTCTGACCGTCTTTGGCACCTGGCGATGACCTAGACGCGACCCTCGAACCGTTCGTCCAATTGACCCCGCACTCGCGCCAGCTAGCCTCGTACAACAGCTCCATGGCCCTGCCCCTGGTGGCGTCCGGGTCCACCAACAACTCCGGATCTTCCAACACCGCTCGTCCAGGATAACTTCGCACCTTCATTCCCAGCGACCTTTTCCCACCAGGCACCTTGTGAGACTTCTTCCGCGTTTACGCAATAACCATTAGGACTAGAGCAGTGTCCGCATTATGCGATAAGCTAAAGTTCAATCACCATTAAATGTCGTGCAACGTGAATGCCAGTGCATTTGATCCAACGATTCGAAAGGGTTGCAATTTTTATTTGTCTATGATTGAGCGTCACAGTAGGACCACCATTCTTTCACGCCGATAACAATATTGTTGTGATGAAAGCAGGTCATAAACGATTTTATCAGTCGCACTTTACACTAACTCATCAGACTTGGTAATCGCTTGATCCAGAAAGCTCGTCCTTTGTTAACTTATGAAGTGTTGTCCCCAACCCGGTCTTTCATCTTTTTGGCATTGTCATGGAAGATAACAAAGTCATCACTGAAATTTCAGTTATGAGAAATGTTGAAATCCCGTGAGATGACCTGCCAGTCAGATGGATTCAGGAAAGTCGAAATTTGCAATCGGCATAATTTGACAAAGGCTCGAGAATGATTTGCGAATTTGTTAGCGGGGTCGTCCAATGAGGAAACTCAACTATCACCGACACTTGAGGACCTGCAATCACGATTGATGATTGTCAATCCGAGAGCACACAAAAGCCGACGAAAATCGTTCAAACTTGCCTCGCGACTGTTCACTTTCTGATGGAGAGTTCACGACTGTTGTAAACGCCGTCTGCGAACATTGAACACGAGAGTGTACCCCTCTACCTCAATCCGCGAGCCTCCCACTTTGCTCGGCGTTAGTCGCAAGAGAAAGGACAGTGTTTCTCATGCGATTGTGGACCACTCCCGCACGCACTTTTTGTGCGCCCATCAGGGAGGCACGTATCTTCTTTCTCGCTCGTTTCTTTTTGTTGTTGCACATGGCGTTCGCTTGTTTTTTTTTCTTCCTTCCTTTTTTTTCATCACCGCAACTTGGTGTGTTTGCATTGGTCGAAGTCTTCAGGTTCAAGGATATTTTTGGAAAAGCCGTGCGCAGACAAAAGTGACCGTTCGGTCAGACGGATGCTGGCTAACGAAATTTATCATGCAATACCAACATTTAAAACTTGTACAATTTTGCATGAATTATTTTATCTTGCTCTTTGAATTTTGTGAATTTGAATGAATATTCCTGTTAGAAACTCTGTTTAGGCAAAAAATTTAAGTGCCATTATTTTTGGAGATAAACTGGTCTTGTAACAGCCCAGTTACGCTGTTATTAATGCCGACATGCAAGGATAAAAAACGTTTTTCCAGAGTATTAAATCAACATTTCACTTAATTCTGAAATTCATAAATATAAATCTTTTGTTAGTAGAAATCGGACGGATCCACTACAATTAATTCATTAGAAATTTAGAAAGCATCAGATCTCTTTGCATAAACGCAGAGACATGTTCCATTTTGAAATATTTGGTATGATACCCTGGCAATTTCTCATTGAGTTTGTAACAAATTGAATCTGACCTTTGAGTCAAATGATAAACACTTTTGTTATTCATTTTCAAGAGGTGTTGCAGAGACGTCAGTTTAATTTATTTGTCTCCGCTCTATGTGGCGCTTTAAAATATATTGTTCGAGATGGAATTCTATAGTCATATCAATTCTATATGTGAAGAAAAAAAAGTCGCAATCGCTTGGTACGGGCTACGACAAATGGATTGCGAAAATACACAAGTCTTGGAACTGGAAAACTGTGAAGGTTAATTTAAAATGTGCGTGTTTATACATACGATTGCTTCGCTTCTTGAAACAAAACTTGCACAAGATAAAAGAATGTACCTGAACAAATCGAAAATATATCAGTCTGAACTTGAAAAAAATACATACCTAAGAATTTTTTTTAATTAAATCTCAAAAATATTACCGCTAACAATTTTAAATTTATATTATATTTAGCTATAATTTATATACATATTCATTTTTGTTGTTCAATTTTCAAGTTTGAACATAAAAATAGTAAAATGACACCATAAAATAGTGTTTAAAATAACATGATACGTATTTATTAAGTATTACAACCCACATGAAAGATTCTGTGACAACTTTTGAACTTCACCTTGGCCACAATATCTTGGCCATATTCATTTCCCGACCAGCATTGAACGCCCTGATTTGTCATTTATGAAACACATCACACGTGCGCATACCTCCAAGATAAAAATGATTGCACATTAGCGAAACTCGGTCATCTCAACACTCTTACGCTGATTGTAAATTCAGAAAATAAAAATAGTCGCATACACAACTCAGTAAGAATTTAATTCAACCATTTAGCGTTGAATGTATATACTGCTCGAGCAGAGAATGATTATCCGGCGCTAATGCGCCACACCTTTTTCTTATTTTACGTTTAGATTGGCAAATTTGACGTTTTAACTATTGTTAGACTTTCTTTTGTTTCTCAACGCACAGATGACTTTTACATTTCTCAATTTGCAAAAATTCGCGAAAAGAGGTTAAAACAAGATGAGAATTCAATTAATTTTTTTTTTTTTTTAATAATGTATGGGGACATTGTTGTTCTCTTTCATTTTGGATGTTGTCATGTATTCAGAAGCAAAATTGATTGCAATAATAAACAAGGATTTGAGACAAGGATAAAAGAAGAAACAAATTGTAAACACGAAAAAGAAAGCGGGAGAGTCAATTGATACATCTGATGGCCGTATTATTGTTATTGTGTAGCCGAATGTGGATCGGAACCAAGTTGACCGGAATTCGTAAGTGAAAGTACGCGAATCAAGAGTGACTCACCTTCCATAACAAAAACGATGGAACCGACATCTCCCTCGCGTATAATGACTGATCCAGCTGGAAACGTAACGGGATACATGCAGTCGACAATCTCCCGGATCTGTGTTAGTTCCAAATTTTTCATAAAGTCATTGTCTAGTATGGCGTCTTTTATTAGTTCCCGTGACCTGAAAAACAATAACAATTTTATTATGCGCGTCTGTCAAAAACATTTAATTGAAACAAAAAATTCAAAACATTTAATTAAGCGTTAAACGAACAAGTACAGTAGAATCAAAAAGTTAATATCATTATTTTATTCCAATTTTGTTTTCTTCTTTACTGAATTATATCGTTGAAATTTAGTTTTAGAAATGTTTTAATAGAGGAATGTTGAAGAAAAACAAAACATAATCAATCATCAATAACAGTAAATAATGGCGAACTAAACATTCGAATGAACGTTTTATAACCAGTTGTGAGCGAAAATGTAAAACATTGATAATGAGGTGTTGATAAATGATCAAGTGATAAGTGGATGGAATTGGTTTATAACAGTGGTTATTTTTCGTCACATTGGAACTAAATTTGAAACTTTTCAAATTTGATTCATGATTAGATAGTAGCAGTTGATAGCGGTAAAATGTGCATTTTTAGATTATGTTTTTTTATTTTCTTTGTGAAAACATCACAAATGTCATCGGTAAAATTTTTTATCAAGCGTTTTTTGTCTCTCGAGTGTAACAAATCATACAATTAAAATTGTAACCTGTCAGACATAGTTTTTCCGAAATGATTATGCTTTGAATTTGACTGTAGCAACTCGGTGTGTTGTAGGTGACATATTATTGAAAAGTTACAAACGACTGAATGTTTCAACTCCTTGTACACTTTTTTCGACTGTTTCCACAGTTCTCGAAATTTAATTTTTTGACGCCTCTTGTCCCAATTGTCATGATGAACACACTGGCCTTTCATTTTTGATACTGAGTTTAAATTGACGAACACGTGTACAATTCGACACTTATTACGAATTGCAAATCTTTATTAAAACAAAATTAACAACATTCTTAAAAAATCTTTTTTAAACTGATGTCACAAAAACTTTCTTCAACTCGAACGCCGAACAACTTATCACAACTGAAGTCTATTTAGAACTGTTCACAAGTTTAAATTAACTGTTTTAGCTAACAACTTTAGTTAGAGATAATATATTGGACAATTAATTTCAAATGTAATTTCAAATATATCTATAAAATTGTATTAAGAAGAATTGTTTCTTTAAATAATATTAATAAAGATATGATTTTTTCTTTTATTTTGTATATCCTCTACTATTTCATTTTAAATCAACTTTTATCTTTTATTATTGACGTTAGAAAAAAAAACAAATGATAGAATCAATTAAAGGACAAAAATAATTATTTAGTATAACCTTTATTAAAATAACACTTAATATACCTTTCTGGTTTTTCGTATTTGGGAACAGGTACCATTTCATTTTTCAACGGCTCTGCGGAAATTCCAAGCCGCTTCCATTTAATGTGTGAACTTATGTAATCTATTTTCAATCCATGATCTACAACTTGTCGAAATTTGTCAACCTTGTTTTGTAATTTTCGAATGGTTTCTTCGTGCTCGGCAATCATTTTTTCCAATCTTTCGATAGTCTCATCTTTTTCACGAATAATTTTATTTTTTTCAACCAACAACTCAGTTAAACAGCCAACAGTTTCCATGTCACAATTTTTATTTTACACAAGTACACAAATTAATGCTCAACAATTTATTTTAATTTGAAATTCACATGAAACGGACTTTTTGGTGTACGTAATGTATTTATACTAATTTTAGAAACAATTCGTTTATACTGTTTTTGCCTCAAATTGTGTATAAATAGATACAATGTTTGTGGGCATTGCAACATAGTAACACTAACATAATGTTCTTAGATTACGGAATAAATCTAAATCAAGCGTCTTTTAACATTTCAATCGAACGTATTTATTATCACGAAATACTATCTGTTTTTTTTTTAATAGCGTACTTTAAACATTCGCCTAACTTTCAACAGGTTTGTGCTAATTTTAAACAACCGATCTTTAACGGTTTACCACAATAACACCGAAAAGCGCACCATGATTTGTTAAACTGTTAACTTCACTACTGACACTTAATAGTCGCGAATGACGTTGGTAGATACACTACAAAGAATCGAGATTCACTAAGCTGGTTATTTGATCCTGCAACCTGGATTACGTTCGACGCCTCAAGCGCACAAACAGTCCATGACACTTCTACAGAATCTGGTTAGATTATTACACATCTCCAAGATCGAACACGTTTATTGTCACTGCAATAATAATAATAATAGCAGTCGCAGTGGAACTGAAACAAGCTCTCTTCTAATGTGGCATACATTTTCTCGATAAATGATGGTCATCCCGGCATTAGTTGTTCGATAAAATATTGAGTTATAATTTAATCGTAATCCTTTAAGACATTGAACACGACTTTTTACTGGAATTGGGCAACATTTAAATAACTACTTTGCATTTCTCCAATAGCATCATTATGAACTCGACAATTTAATTTTTGTTTTGAAAAAATTCATAATTATCGTTGAATTAATAGTTGGAATAAAACGAAAATGGAAAAATAAAGGTGTCGAACGATGCGGTAAATATCAGTTTTGTTGTAGTTTAATCGATGTAAATTAATTGACAGCAGACAATAGGTGGCATATAAATGTCAACAATGTTTATTTACCAATCTGATAATGAAATTTAAAACACTCGTACGAAAAGATATGATATGAATTGTGAAAATCATCCAGAGCTGGCTTTGTTTTGAATGAATGCCAAGATTTTGTCAATGTCATTATGATGATCTTACTAATGTCACAAGTTTACAGTGAAGGTCTTAGAAGAAAAAAAAAAAAACTATCAGTTTTTGGTGGTTTTAATTCAAAAAATTGCTAAACATGTTTGTCGATAACTGAACGCTTCACTTTTGAAATATTCATTTTTACATAATATTTTCTAAGATTTATAGCAGTACAGTCGGAACTATATATTTTTGTAAGAATTTTAATAAAAATGCTCTTTTCTCACCAGAAAAAATAAAATAGAAATTATGTTGCAAATATAATTTGGTTATAAATTAATTGATTAAAAAAATTTTTTTAATCATAACTTTTAAAAGTTATGATGATAAAATTTGATTAGTTATTAAAACATAATATTTTATGTATAATATTATGTATATTTTGTTTATCTTTAAAATTAATCATTCGTAAAACTGAAAATAATTTTTTTTCCATTATTAAAAAAAATGAATAAATGATTGTTGAAACGAGTTGATACAAGAAAATTCTAGTTTACTCAACTGATGCGCTGATATTATGTCTGGGATTTATTACTAAATGAAAGATCATGACCTACATCCCATTTTGATTTTACTCCACATTATTTGGCATCACAGAAGAAACAAAAAAATTTTTCATTCAAAAAAAAAAATCAATATTGTTATTCGTACCGTTGAAAATATTATAATAACAGATTTAAAACATTACTTTGATCAACTTTTTAATAACTATAACTTTTTATCACTTTTATCAAAACGTCGAATGAACCAATTTATCAAAATTCCATTTACTAAAAAAAAAAAAAAATCAATGTATTTTCATTTATCGGTAATCATTAATGTACCGACAGAGCCGCGATAAAGTAGATTTCATACATTTAGGTTCGAAGTTGTACGGTGACGGCGCTACCAGTCACAGAAATTGTTATTCGAACACATTCTCTGTTTAGGACGAGCAGAGTAAGAAAGAGATGGTTGCGAGAAATCGGTAACGATCAGACGAAGATAAATGATCGGCAACTGCATGTTGCACATTCACTCATTGGCGTAGTGGCTTTAACTTTTTAAAATGTCGCCGGTGGCCGTGACAGGGGCTATTTTTAGCCGCCGCGAGATAAGCACTATGGCGAAGGAAGGAGTTACAAAATGGAAGGGGAAACGAACTGTACGCGACAGAGACGGGGCAGAGATAATCGGCAGGGATTTCGACGAGAAAAAGACGGAGAATCAAAGAACTAATTATTATGTGACGTCATTAGACTGGTATTAATGCTGCTTTGAGACGTGTTGCAAAGAGCACGACAACATCGCCGTAGGACGTCTCGAAATGGATCCAAATTATGGCAATGGACCACTCAAATGAACTTGGCACTAGACCGCATATGAGAATGATCGAGTTATTCATTGACAGTTTAAGATAACGCAAAAAATCGTCTTTTAACAGCGACCATTATTTACGATAATCTCACAGCACTTTATGTCCGAGAAATTGTTGAATAGATGTAACTCTGTATAGACTGGTAGAAACAGTACACCAATTTTATTTAAATACGTGAGACTTTTTATATAATATGTTCTAAAACTTTGCATATCTTCGCTATCCAATGAGATATGTAAATCTTAAAATATTTATATTTTAAAACCTAACACCGTTTTTTCAAATTTCATGTTCACTTGGACTTGGAAATATTAAAAAAAAAATTGCTTCTGAGAATTATAAATATCTTTCGATGTTACATTTATTTTGCATAGATGTAATTTATAGTGGTATGAATTGCACATTGTCTTATAAGATAATTCTACAACTTTATCTATTGTCGTCTAATCTTACGTCAAATAACTGCATTTTCCAAATAAATATATCATTCATAAAAACTCATATGCTATTTTTTCAACTCAATATAATCAAGTGGATATTAATAGTTACTTGAAAATGATACCTTATTTTATAATTGCAATAAACTTACATCAATAATATTAATGCAGCACGAATCTCACGACATTTTTTGTGTCATTCTATAAAAACAACTGCACATATAAAAAGAAAATAATGTTTTTGCTATTGAAGACACTTTAGATATTTAAAATAGATATTTAAAATACATATCCATAATTCGCGCTCAACAGAATTTCACTTTTAAGTAGTAAACAAAAACTATTTTAAGTATCATCTATATAATTCATCAGTTTCAAATAAAAAGGCACTTAAATAAATTAAAACTGTACCAGTATATATTAGCATTATAGTAACATAATAATTTAAAATTTTACGCAATAAGAAGATGATTGGTGTAGTCATTTTTTTTTATCGCAATATATCTCTTTAAAAAATCAATTGTTTACTTTCGAACCATTCTTTTTTTTTTATTTTAATTAGTGAGGGGATTTATTAAAAAACAATGCAACAATTTAAACAGACTCTAGAAAAAAGGACAACTACAAAATATGATTCAACGATTCTTTTCGGCTTTTTAGACGATACAAAAAAATCGTTTTCAAATTAATTGCATTGATGCCGAAAATTAAAATAAATTAGGAATAAAATTCAGTAAAAAAAAAGTTATTTATAAATAGAATCTCTTAAACTCTCGCCTCATAAGATCAGAGCAATCGGAAAAGTGAATGGCAATTGAAACCGTGTGTTAGGTGAAAAAATGAAGCGAAAATTGCCATCACTTTTTTGGTCATTTGCGTTTTGCAATAACTAAGATCATCGTACAAATTTGCATTATGATACTTTATATATGTATAGCAGTTTTTTAGCGTTATAATTTTAGCAGTGCAACTTTTGCAATTTTGTAATGTACATTTTGCATGATTTGTATTCATCAAGTTTTTATCTCATAGCAATTGTTGCATCGGCTCAAGATAATTGTAAAAAAGTTGATCGTTTCTCGGATTTGATGAGAAAATTGGATGGTATAATGAAAGGTAAAATCCACTAACTGTAACTCTTGCTGTAACTGTAATGAGATATTTAACAAATTCATGTTACGTTTCTACTGAATATACAATTTTCCAAAATTCACACGTTCACAAGCAATGCATCAGAGCAAAAAAATATTGTTCAAACATCTTTTCAGTTTGGAATTTTTGTTAAGAATAAAAACTCTTAAAATTTTATTTATACTTAAAAGTAGAAATTTAAGCAATAAAAATTTAAAAAACTTCAAATCAAAATTTAAAACTTGAATATTTAAGGTTGAGTATTTAAAAGTTTTCCAGTTTTTTTTATTTTTTTATTTTTTAGGGTATTCGGAGTTTTATCAAAACTGCATTGTTTCTTTTAACTAAAAAATATTAACATTCTCAATGAGCTATTGACAAAAATCTTATTTAAAATTGTTCAGTAACTCTCTGTTATTGCATTGAAGGCTCGATTGGAGGTTTAGAAAATGAAAAATTTCATTATATCTTCGCAATATGTTCACCTTTGACGCTGTTCTCACCTTTCAAGAATATAATTAAAGCTTTACAATGTGCATAGGCTTGCTATGTGTATTCTTATATTTATATGTTCAACTTGATACCTCTGTGTCGCAATGCATTTACCAAACGGTATTATCATCAACCTTCCCAACATCGTTAGTTGCTTATGTACCAAAGATTGTTAACCCGTTGGTGCAAAGATTTGTGATACGCGCAATACCATGATTATTGGCCTATGGTAATTAGCAGATTAACGATTTCTCAAATCATTTGAGCAAAAAAATTTAATTATTGATGAGAAAATATAGTTTTTATCATTTTTATTTAAGTAGACTGTGTTTTGTGTGAACAAATTTCGCGATTGCAAAATATAACATAAACCGATATTCAGTATATACTAATTAATTTAAATTAGTTCTTGTATGTGATACCATGCAGAAAACCATTGACTTTTGAATTATATAATTTACCATCGTTTACATGCAAATTCATCATGGAAAGTTATATAACACATTTTTTTCAATAGAAGGCTACATTTTTCCTTGAATTCGGTATAGATGTTCCACATTTATATCAGCTTTCTCAAATTTACGAATGTGTTACCTTGAGTCAATCTTTTGTAATCGAGGTTGTAATTCGTATCTGTATCTTTTTTTTTTTGTTTCTTCAAATTTTCACTAGTTTACGCTAGTTTAGCTCGGTTAGTTTGTTAGATATCTGAAAAGATTCTCGTTTCAAGTCAGAAATCTTTTAATGTTAATGTCCTGCTGGAAGAACAAACATGAAGTATATGCAAGACATGAAAACAGATAACAAATTCTATACTATCACAATATCAGAACGCGATTCAAATATTCAATAATATTTTCTTATATGTTTAAATGCTTTGAAGGTCATTGCAATTCAGGTATCGCGTGATATTCGTATGCTAGTATATTATAAATAAGCGTCAATTGGTTTAAAAAAAAGGGTAGAACTGTGGGCTCACTTGATGTCGTTCGTGGACATGACAAAAAGCTATTTTAAGGTCCACTGAGATTTTTGGAATGGTGAAACGAAAACCACAAAAAATGAACAATTAATTTCAGGGACATAATACAATGGCAATCGATGACGATCTAAAAATGTAGCAGACGTGAAAATTAATATTAAAATGACAAAAATTCTACATGTAATAATTGTAAACCTGTCAAAAATTGTAAAGTTAAAAATGTACAAAAATATTATTAAGGTTGATAACATTTACATTTTAATAGGTGTATTGAATACAGTGTGCTAAAAATTTTGTATTGTTTCGTTCTCAATTTCTAAATGAAACAAAATTTATAAATAAAAGCGTTGAAAAAGGTTCAGTATGTAATTACAAGTTCGAACAAGAAATTTCTACGAATAAAGAACAAATCTGGTTTGTAAAAAAGTTGTCCTATAAT
The DNA here is from genome assembly GCA_030523145.1 of Trissolcus brochymenae. Taxonomy (NCBI): domain Eukaryota; kingdom Metazoa; phylum Arthropoda; class Insecta; order Hymenoptera; family Scelionidae; genus Trissolcus; species Trissolcus brochymenae. The sequence continues at coordinate 115,761 of JAQQRF010000210.1, read as the reverse complement.
ATTGAAAACAATGAGCAGTTTAACGACCAATTTGTCACTGTAATAAAAGTGCACCGCAAAGTATGCATTTGTAAAAACAAATGGTTCAAAAATGATTCATTTAGTTTAAATTTTATTATATGTCTGCTAAATACAACAAAATGAAAAATATAGATTAAACCGGACATTGAAAACAGTGTTTATTGATAAAGCGAGCTATCGTATAAATTTATCTGATTATTTGTAAAATAAAAGTATACTTATCACAAATATCATCATGACACTTAGCCATCAACAAAAGTTTACAATCATTGGAATCTTAAAATAGGCCGTCTTGTGAAATCATTTTATTGAATTTATTCAATGAAAAACAACCAGTCGTGATCACAGCTATTTCAACAACCAATATGCATAAAAGATCATACTTTTTGATATATAATACTTGAAACTTGCATCATATATTTACGTATCTTTTTTTAGTAACAAAAATAAAAAAAGATACAAACTCAGTGTTATATATAGAATAATTATTTTTAAACAAAAAATTCTCTCATATCGATTTGTGGTAGAAAGTTTTGCAAACTGACATTGAGACAAATTATCGTAGAATATTTTTGGTGACTTCTTTCAGCATGTTTATTATGCATGAATGCAAAATGAATATTTTTGAAAAATTTGTTGCGATAATTGGGCAGGTGAATATAATATAATTTCAGCCCTTTAGGTTTCAACCGTTATCTTTTTAAAACACCTTGCGAATAAAAAAAAAGTCCCATGATCGTTTGACACTATCATATGAACATCAAATATTATTATGTTTAAATTGACATATTAAAAGTATTTAGTGATCTTTTAGATCCTTATCGCTACTCACACTTATATTGGGTGTTATCAGTTCTTAATCAAAATAAAAATATTTTGAATTTGAAAATTGAGCGATTTTGAAAAGAGCTTATTTTGAAAGAAGAATTATGGATTTTTGGACACGACTAAAATCATGAATGTAAAATCACACCCACATCAGTATGCAAGTTGCATCTAACGCGAAGCAAGCGTTTCGTCGAAGGTACACAGTTGTGACAGAAATAGCTAAATTACATGCAACTCATCGCCATCGGCAACTGAACGACAGCAAAGTCGCGCCTGTCGCTTCGTTAGAAGCGACACACCGTATCTTGTTAATTTATGAAGCCAATATTGCAGTTTCGTAAATCTTTCAAGTCCTTAGTTCCAAATGATAATTGATTTTCATTCATGCGAGTTTCGCAAATCGGTTTCGCTTTTCAAATCATTATAAAGGTCTTCTTTGATTTGACAGATGGCTTTACTAGTTCAAAGCCAATTAATTATAATATTAGCCATGTGGCGATGTTAATATTGTACCTCCGTCGTTTTCAATTGAATGCAATTTTCTTCTTCAGTCTTTGTACATTTCTATTATAACGATGATAACGTAAAGAAATGATTATTTTTTGCTTAAAAATTAATCAAAATATCGATCGGTGCATCGAACTGTTAATTTTGTATCAATTCAAAACTCATTATGATTTAATCAGTGACATTTATTTATATCGTATCAGTAGTGTATTTGCTAAAAATATTTTTCATAAATATTTATTTGTTTTCATGTGAAATAAAAATACTATCTATATAGAGTTGTGATTAAGTCATGAAAAATTCAGATGAGTTTTTGTACTTCCTCTTATAAAACAGTGATTTTTATTTTGAAGAATTAAAATTATTCTATGTAAATTGTTTGAAATATTGTTATAAAAAAAATTTGTAAGGACATTTTTCATTTTTGTTTTAAATCTTATATAGAAACCTTTTTTGTATCGGGAGGAATTAAAAAATTTTTTTAATGCATCACATTCGTACGGGTTATGTATCATTTTGATTTATAGTGATCTAAGTCATTCATGTTTTTAGTCACTGCGTAGTTTACGTATATAGTTAAAAAATTGTTCTTTTCTTCATCACTTCAATTCATGTATTGAATATTCACTTTCAGTTTTTCATTCTCACAGAAGTGTCTATACTAAAGAAATAAAATACACTAATATTCTTGGAATGATTTATCATTCTTTATTGAAAATAAATATTGAAACTGCTGAAAAAGAAATGGATTAACAATAAATTTCGTAAGATTTTCAAAAATATTTGTCCAAGCAGTGAACTGTCTCCAAGCGAAGCTGCGCTAAATGAAAATGATCATTAATGCGTCGATGGTGCCTGACAATGACGTCAATTCTAGCGACCTAGCTGTTGACAACTATGAAAAGAGGAGCTATTTTCCAACGTCACATATTATTTCGTTGATTTTCTTTAACGATAAGATGCACAGCTAGCAACTGCGCGAAAACGTTTTATCAAAAAAACAATGATTATCAATCCACGGTATAGTTCTCTAGAATTTTTATCAGATAATGGCATTGTTGAAGATTTGTGCGAATCGCGCAATTGCAATTGTTAAACTCTCACTGCCGTCGGAGATAACAAGAAAAATTATACGTTCGACAATCAAACGTCTTGATCTAAACAATACGACGTTACTCCGAATTTTCTAAGACTCTATAAACTGTCACAAAGAAATGATTAACACTTTTGTATCTGCAGATTTTCTATATGGAACACTTTTAATTCTCCACAAGTCTTTATTAGAAGTTTTCCTTCTTGGGATCTTGGTTCTTGGCGAAACATAACAAAGTATAACATTTGACCTCAATGTTCAGTTTTTTTTCATTGTTAGGATTAGGACAAAAACTCTAACAGGTCCACTGCTGAATTGGGTAAACTATATTTTTGCGAAATGCTTGATCCCCATCCTAATAGCTTAAATTTATTCAGTATGTGTACTGTACCACAATGAAACATAATGACAAGATTAGTCATAACAACACAGAAATGGGTTAATCCCAATTAAGGATCTGTTTTATAATTACATCAATGGTACTGCGTACTTCTTGAAAAGTGATATTTAATAATTTATAATTTAACACAAACGATTCCAATTACCCATAAATTTAAACAAAATGTTGCATGTGGCATTTTGAAGAACAAGATTTTTGAAAATCCAAATAGATTCAAAATATTTCTTTGGGAGTATGTGATTTCTTCTAAATTCATATATTGACTTGAAGATCTTTCACTTAAGTTTGTCCTTCATAAGAATGGTACAAGAAATTGATTTGAAACAAGTGTATTTTCTTTTTTATCATACACATACATGTGTACACGAGAATGCAAATTAAAAGTAGTAAAACTTGAAATTGTCTTTTACTTTGCTACTTCGATGTTCATAGGAATATTCCGTACTTCAACTTATTTATACAGGAAAACATAAACTGTCGTTTAAAATCTTAGATTATATTAAATCGTAAAAACTGTCTTTTATATCAACCGATCAGTAATTTAATTCACCGTAAGTCGTAATCTTTGATTTTCGACAACAAAATTCTTCGATAACTAAAAAGTTTTTAATTAAATGATTACAAGAACATATAGCTGAACGAGTTCTTCCATAATTTTCAGATTAATTAAATTAAAATTTCTCTTTGGGTGTCCTAGTAATTGAGTAGTTTAGACCACGAATCAACTGAACGGAATTGAATGAACCGGCAATGAACAAGTAGCTGCTGTTTTTTTTTTCTTTTTCAAATTTATGTTCCAATAAAATGACTATTGATACAAGGTAATTTTTATCAAAAAATTACAAATTCACAGATATACTGTATGTCGTTCAAAGGTCCGTTTAGATTTTGTAAATGTGATTCAAACGAACGTTGACCCTAATAGTCCGCTTTGCGGCAATTTCGCTAGGCTTTTGCAAGATATTCAGAATAAGCTGCATGTGCGAGTTTCTCGTGTCTATCGTAATTAAAATACCCACAGAAAATTTACCCTGTTGCACACCAGGGTACACTGGAGCACGTGCTGAATTCTAAAATTGCATCTGAATTATATTTTGAAAATAAATGTGATATTTATATCTTCATATCGAAAATAATTTTACTTGATGTTTTAGTGATTTTGGACATAACGCAAAAAAGTACTTGTCCGCGCTGAAAAGACGTGAAAGTTCATTTTTATATGCATTAAAAATTTCATTCAGGTCAATGAAAGTGAAGGTTGCACCATCGGTTCGTATGATTTTTTTCCACGATTTGCAAAAATTTTTAACTTTTTGATATTCCTTCATCTTTATGAAGGAATTATGTGGTCAAAAATTTTATAAATACTATGTCATTTTACACAAAGGATTTTCGTGTGTCTGTCCGTAACAAATAACTATTAACACATACTATTAACACACATTTTGTAAATGTCTGGCTTCGGTTGCAATCTTTATGAAAAAGACTTCAATGTGTACAGGAAATAAAAGAGACGCATTAAACATGTTATGGTTCTTTCATGGTTTAAATATGAACTTGCATACAACATTTTCGTTTGCAATAAACTCACATACGGAATTTTATTATTAATAACTTTGAAGGTTCACGATATCTTTTTTATTGTTATTAATGACCTAAATATTTGTTAATGAGAGTGTTTTGATATGTTTAACAAAAGATTAAATAAAGATACATTCAGTATAAAAATCCAAGTAGACCTTAGGTATGATATTTTTACCGGATTTATGGAAATCGTTTATAACATTACGAATTTGATTGTGTTTGCAATGTATTTTCAAAATCAAAATGACATTATATTGTTGCAAAAGTCGAAAACTGCTCGTAGCACTATTAGAAAATATATGAATTTTGTTTACAGGTATACATTTGGAAATTTATTTGGTGTAAATTTACGTACAATTGAATTATAAAATAAATTTTTGACACTTTTATGACACTCTATTATTAAACTTGGTGGAAACGCATAAAACAGAAGGAAATACTAAAATTAGAATTGAACCCACGCGTGCATCGCTAAAATATGCCTGATAAGCATTTATTTATACAACTTAATATTTATTTACGACTGAATTTATCAGCTTTGTAACAATACACCTTCTAGTGTTCGAATAATACCGCGTGCAAATATATTAATTGCATTTGTTAAAATTCCTGTGTATGACTGCAGTATCTGTTTCGGTATTAATTAATTCATGAAAATTCAACAGGGAAACAAAATTAAATCAGCTAAAATAAATGTGATTTGCATTTTCATATCGCATGGATATAGAAAATTTTTTTTGCATAGATTTCTTTCCTTAAAGTATTTTCAAAAAATATTAGTCATTGAAGAGAATCGTGAATTTTTAAGTGAACAAGCGGAGAAGATTATAATAAAAGTCATCAAAATGTTTGTTTTTAGATACTAACGATGTTATAAAAAAAAGTAACAATTTTAAAATCGAATCAAAATAGAAATTGAAAATAACTTGAGAGCACTTATCAGAATAACAAATGCATGTACGTTGTTGCATTTTGAGCCAATTGGGTCTTCAAAAAATTTAGAAAACATATCACTGCCTGTTTCAAAAATGTTATTTGCAATAAAGATGATACATTGAAACTGTTGATTTTGTAACAATATATTCCCAGTGTGATGTCATTCGAAAACGATTTCAATGCATAGATAAAAAAACATAGTTCGTATATACGAACGAAGCTACAACACTTTATTAAGTTGAGTGCATCCGCTTTGCATTAAAATATTTGAACGCGCTTTAGGAACGTGATTTCGTGGAATCGAATTTATTTTTGTGCTGGCTTCGAGTAACAATAGAAAGCTAACACAGGAGTGCAGCAAGCGGATTACAATTGTTAATTACGTGATGAGTTTAATGACAGCGTATGATTTAAAAATCAGCCTCTAAATATAGAAAACCGTCCGAACTTGAACAAAGAATAACAAAAAAAAAACGCTTTGTCTGAAATTGTTCACTTATAAGGGAAGAAACGGAAAGAAAATTATCTTGAACGGGACTAAGTGTTTGTTAAAATTTGTTAAAACTAAAGCTTATTTTGTTTGCACCTATAACATAAATATGGCTGCTGGTATCAAATTCAGAGCAATATGATTTTGTAATAAACTTGATAGTCGGAACAGGAAATGTTGTTCACATCGTTAATGATTTAATGTGAATGAACTAAATTGGCAGGCCAAAATAACTTTTGTCATTAGTAAACACGATCCGTAAGTCTCGTTACAATAATTCCAAGGACGACAATTTTATTATTGTACCACCCACAACTGATTAACATTACGAATTCATATTTTAAGCCAGCTTATAAACATTACTATTCAATTGTGCACACGTGTTGAATTATTAAGGCACATTTTATTTCTACTTTGTGAGAACAAAGATTGTCTATGTGCAATCCAAAACGAGAAACAAATGGTGATTTGGCTTCCAATAAAATTATTGGAAAAATTGTTTAACCAAAAAGATATATTCTAAAAGGTTATGATTTTATTTTTGTTTATGTATTAATATTGTACAAATTTATAAAACAAATAATAATTCGTGACAACAGTTTCAAGGTGAGCAGTACACGGCACATGACTACAGAATTGTTGTTGCAATGCCAACTTTCGTATTTTTGCGAATAACGTCATATGAGTGCAAAAGTTTACGCGAATTATTTAGACAACAGTTGTAATTTATTTTAACTTTAATTTGTGACATACAAAGTGTTTCGAGTTAAAAAGATTATTAAGAAGTAAACAGTATAATTTGAAAACTAAATATCAAGAATGAAATATTCTGTTGTTATTGGTATTTGCTAATAATTATTATTAATTTCAATTCAGTTTTTTTTTTTTTTTTTTTGGTAAACATAAATTACATGACATGTAAAATGTGAGTGAATGTAATCGTTTGAGAGAAAATGACCACCATCTTCCATTACACTGGGTCATTATCGCATTGATTTCAAGGACAAAAGTTATTATTCAAGTACTTGTTTTTAGCCCTACCGCAAGCGATACAAGACCGTGCAGGATCGTGTGACAAAAAGGTATCACATATATACAGAATCATGAAAATTTTCTTATGCAAGATTTTGATTGATCTTGTTTAATATCAAACGTTTAAAATATTATTTTGCATCTCATTATTTAAAGAATGAAGTATTCAATCATGTTAATTTGTTGTTACGCAACCTTCAAACAAATCTTGGATCGTGGATATATTTTTTTTTTAATTGAACCGACGCTTGAGTGTCTGAAATTCAAGAGAAAGAAGAATTCAGTGGAAAATTTTTTCTCTCGCAATATTAAAATGCAAAGTTGTCAGTATTAGATCATGAAATATAATGTTGAGAGACAATTCAGAACAGATCCTCAGAGAGATATCAAAAATAAATCAATCATGAATAATCCAATCGAAAAATATTTTGTAATACGAAAAAAAAAAAAAAAAAATAAAATAATAGCATTGTCTTCACAAAAACAAATATTGTTTTTGAATGATGACAACATTTTTCTAATAATACATTTTGGTCAATTCTACTATATGTGGTTTTGATCGCATCATATTGATGACTTTCAAATTAAACGAATAACATATAATACCTAAATTTACGATCCCTTCTATAATTCGTGAATGAAGATCCAGATAATAAATTATCTCACTTAATACGTCATTAATTCTTCCAAGTAGAGCAAGATGTAGCAGACCTTTTTATGGTTGTTCAAGTTAATAATAACGTCATTAAAAGCTTCAATAGTATCGCTCATTCGTACCTGCTCAAAATTTATTGTTTCAATTTTCCGCATGATGAATTGTTATTTCATTTCAATGTTGATTCTTTGAATATATCTTCATGATTCAAACTTTGATCTTCAAATTCAAAATAGACATTAAATCAACAATCAAATTGATTAAGTACCTCTTTCAAACAATTATAATAAGTGTTCAAAATTGTTTTCAAAACATTTTTAGCAGGCCAACTGATCGATTGATAGAACAAAAATTTCGACATTCTGCAGGTACAAGATGCTTTCCAAAATTAAATACGACCGCGCGCGTGACTCCAAAACAACCTTCGAATAAGTCAAGAAAGTGACAATCCATCAAATAACGCATCTGATAGTTTCACAAAAGGGGACACTTGTGCAACAGAAAAGCTCGGCACACTTTTGTTCGGCTACTCCGCTACGCTCAATCTGTTGAATTCCTCGTTACAAATTCAACATTCTTTCAATATCACCTACGATAACATGAATGCCCAACTGGAAAAACTTGCACACTGAAATGAAACATGCAAATTATCATCCGCTGGTCTTTAACGGAATTCCACGCATGATTCGTGCAAGAATGTACGATTCTGAGCTATTAATCGACAGCAAATTCGTCAATAATATATATTTGCCTGCAATCTAACAGACAATTTTCCGTCAGGATGTCTTTCAAAACAACCGACTTCGTTTCATCCTCTCTCCCGTCCAATATAAAACATTATACATGCAAACACAAATGCCGTATATCTGCAGGAAATGTGTCTTCACATTTATGCATTATAAATATAGCCATTCATGCTGTATGTAAGCAGCTATCTTTGTTACATTTATTGCTATTGCTTGCATATATGGCAACACTTATATTTGCATACACGCCATAATGTTTTTTGTTTCTGTCCGGGTAAAGTGATATTTAAAATTCTGATGGTCGGAAAAAAGGTGGCTCGTTAAAAATTGACATAGTTGCGAGAGAGAAAGACGTGCATCTGAGAGGAGAGAAAACGTAAGAGGCACGTGGCACCAACCTGTCGCTCTTCTCGACCGTCACCAGCAGCGCGGGTTCCTCGAGCGGTGGCTCCGCAGAGATACCCTGTGCCCTTTGCTTCCTCGGTCTCAACTTTTCCGGCTTGAGCGGTGACTTAAACGGCAAAACACTTAGGAATTTGTCACGTTGACTTCTGAGCTCGAGGATCTCCGAGGTGCACCGCAAAAGCTGCTGCTCGAGCTCGGCGATTCGCTGGTCCTTGCGCTGCAGCAGCTCCTGGGCGTCCTCCTTGGTGGAGTTGAGCTGGGCCTCTAAATTGGATATTACCATGTCCTTGCGCTGCAACAGTTCCTGAGTCTCTTCCTTCCTATAGTTGAGCTCCTCCCTGAGCTCGCGGGACTCATCCTGACTGTAGCCCAACTCCGTGTTGAGCTTGACAATTTTGATGTCCTTCTCCTGGATGATGGCCTGGATGTTGCCCATGTTTGAGACCGGTTGCTCCGTGGCGAAGCTGCTCGGCTGCTCCGCTGGCGCAGCCGACGTAGACGCGCGTGTGAACTCCGTGGTGGCGTCTTCCTCGTCAGCGAGCTGCTGCTGCTGCATCGACGAGAAGCACAACGAATCAAAACACACGCGCATAGACTTGCAGGCGTCCATTCACTCTCGAGGTAGCACGCGCACGGGCCCGGTTTCACGCGCTAAGACGCACTTCCGCCAACTGACTTGACGTCCCCCCTGACGTAGCAGCGCTGGCCGTCCCGCTCCAACAGTTTGACACTATCCGCAACCACGCGGATCAACAAGTGGCTCCTCACTGGTGTCACCCAAACGGCCCACCCGTTCCCTTTTTTCTTTCCTTCTATTTTCGCACTTTTTTCGGTGCTTTCCCACTCTCGCTCTCCCAGTCACCGCGAGAGAGCGGCACATCAAGCGCTACTACTCGCCAGTATCTGCCGCGCAACATCAAGTTTAGGTCGCCGACCGGTTGGCCTATAGCTCAACCGAATGAGAAGGGAACATCGCGGTTTGTACACTCGCTCCAGACGCGGCGCCACTTACCGCTGATGAACGCTCTTCAATCCACGCGCGAACACTTTGAATCAACTGCGAAAAGGGGTTGGACGAGGGCGCAACCAATAGGGATGATTGCCACTCGATGGCCTGTATCGAAGCTTACTAGTCATTATATTCTCGTCACCAAATTATATTTTTATAATTTTAACACGAGTTCTTTTTTTTTTTTTTTTTTTTTTTTTTTTTTTTTTTTTTTTTTTTTTTTTTTTTTTTTTTTTTTTTTTTTTTTTTTTTTTTTTTTTTTTTTTTTTGTATAGAGATTATATTTTTTGTGAGGCAATTTTTAACTTGGCAAAAAATTCAACACTTCGGATCAAAGTTTTGACATTTGAAAATAGTTATTTGCAGCAATTTTTAATATTGTTGATAATATTTTTATTCAACTTTGTTTGTTATTATTTTTTGCATTTTATGATAATGGTAAAGATTTTGTGAAACGTTGTCGGTAATTGGACCTGAACTCTTACCGATAGATGATATGAAGAGCAGGATTGCTGTGTATCACTACAGATGGCTTCTTGTGGTCGAACATTTTGAAATTGAGTGGCAATATGTTGTAAACGAAAAATAATAAAATATTATCTTTGATAGGAAAATGATATAGAATTGATCAAATGTTTGATAATATTTGCACATTAGTTTAATAGTAAATGCGTATTGAAAATACAAAAAAATCGTATAACAATAATATAATATGTATAATATGTTTTTATAATTCATAGTATTTTATTGTTTGTTTCAGATAAGTCACTGATGTGAGCAAATTTTTCTGGATGAAAAAAAAAAAACATGAAGGAAAGAATTAAAAAGAAAGAGAAAAATTTGTTCCCAAAAAGAAGACCAACGGTATTATATAAAACTACAAAATAATATAATTAATAAAATAAAAATTGTGTGGTATATTTTTATTCATTTTTTAGATGGCTGATTTGGAAAAGTCGACCACAAATACACGAGATGTATACAACAGAATGCGATTTCCAAATCAAAGAAAACAACAAAGTAATCAGAACTCGTTTTTGAAAAATTCAGTTCACCTCAACAAAAATTACTTTGAGTCCCTAACTGAGCTAACTACAGATAAACAATGTACATTTAAAAGTATTCGATGTTTTTATAGATTATTTGTACACTGATGGTGCAATAGATGATGATAACAGCAACTCATATTCATTGCTGGTGCAGATATGGACGATGAATATACAGACCGAATTTTTAAAGGCATTTCTGTTTTATGTGTAATACTAATCTACAGCGCATTGGCAAAAAAAAAGTGATTCAAATGTACAAATAATGTTTCAAATTAACAATGTCATTCACTAACCAACCAATTTTATGTAGGGATACAACCAAAGTTTATGCAAAAAAAGAGAATATTAATTTTAGAAAATTATAGTTCATAACAAAGAATATTTGTCTTCAAAATTCCAAGTAAACATTTCATCAATAAAAATTGTATCAAGATTTAAATTTGTATTCCCAAAAATTAGATATGAAAAATGTGACAACAGATTGTTCAACATTATTTGACTTTATTTTGAGACAAAAATTTATTGAAAAATGTTATCAATTTTTTTTGTTCTAAATTTTATTTTGATTATACGATTAGCTTGTAAAACAATTTTGTAGCGCGGTCGCAGAACGACAAAAATAGTAATATGAGTGTAATTTTTTAGGTTCTCGGTGTACAATTCGATGGGGCCCAGGGCTACGGTTGGAGTACACTGACTGTCTCCCGCTCGTTGGTGCCAGACGAGTTGCACCGTCGAGTTAGCTGATTGGACGCCTGGAGGGAGCCGAGCCGCGCACTTTGCGAGGCACGCAACGGCAACTTGCAGATATACGTAATGTCATAATAGAATAGCGATGTTAGCAATATCATCGCGGTGGAGCAACGTCGGCGAAACGAGAACGATCGAGCAATTTGCATTGCATTGTGTATTCGTTACGTCTGCATCTGTCCCGCGCGCCTATTCGTTCCGTTCGGCAACGTTGCTCGAAACCACGGTGTCGCAACGCAATCAGCGCCCTGGGAGCTGCTGAAAACCGGGGATCCCCCGACTCGATTAGTGGCGCTAGCGTCGTTATCGTTATTAGCTGCCTCGTCGCCTCGTACCAACGACACATTGTTTCGCGTCTCCTCGCCCCAGTCGTTTTCTTCTTTTTTCACCTTCGAATAATTGCGTTACGCGTATATATGCTTGTCAAAGATTGTAACATGCACGCCGTATGGTGCACTTGTACGAGCGTCGGACAAAAACTTTATTGGCCGGCTGCCGGGATGATATCTTGTTAGCTATAACAGCGGCATGTGTGTTTGCCAGGGAATCGAACTGTTCAGACAATTAATCCATACACTGAGGCAGAATGAAAGACGTAATTGGTTTACTGGTTTTCGGGGAACGATTTTCAAGTTCTTCACCAATCAACAAACAAAACAAAAATCAATCCGCAATCACATAATGAACGTATCCAACTTCATCCGAATGATTAATTTATTAATGACAAAACTTTCCTTTGTTGCTTTTCTTTCTTTTTTGTAAAACAGGTGCAACCGAACAATATAAATCTTCGACTTTCAACTAACGCTTTAGCGAAACTTTATCCGACCAAAAGAGGCGTGTAATTTATATCTGACTGTCATAAAGCGTTTTCTAAGGGTTGCGCATTACGCTCAAAAAACAGTGGGTTTTGTTGAATCATTGGGTTTGTCGGCGAAAATGCTCAGTGGTGAAAGTCAGCGCTTCCGTCGGGCGTTACTCTCGCTGAAGAGTGCAACCCCCTACCCCCGGCCAGGAATCACGAATGCAAACACTTTATTCGAGACAGTCGCGCCATGGCGAATAATAAGAATGGGGTGAGATACCCCCTGTCGCTTCAGGATTCTTTGATGTTGGTCTCTCCCTCGCGCACCCCGGTTTCGCATCCTCCTCAAAATATCAACTAAACGATAACCGTATTTATTATTCATTCGTTCGCCCGCTCGTCTCGCTAGCGATCCCAAGGCTCCAATTTGCGAAGTAGTTTTTTTCCTTTCTTCTTTCCTTTTTTTCTCAAAGAATTCTATCACATTTCAAGATCACTCTGAATCTAATATTAAAATCGAACGAAAGCACCCAAATCGCGTATACAAATTGCAAATCGATTTGCAATATCTGACTAATTGTATAGTATCAGGTTGATGACAACATTTTGAGATCAAATTTTGATTTGAACAGAATGAATTTTCCATGTTGCTGAATTAGTTTGGAATCAATCAATGCTACAGTTGACAATAAGGAAGTCCAAACTTTTGCCGGGTTAATTGATTGTTAAATTTTACATGTATATTTTTGGATCAAGTCAAGGTGTCCATTATTCCGTGTGGAGCACGTGATAATTTGATTAGGCGAAATAGGTATAAGCGGAATCCTAAGAATTAATTATTAACATGGATCCTCCAGAACTGAGAGTAGAAATTATATGTGTAATACGGAGATTACGAATAATCTGGCTTCATTGCGAGCGGCAGCTTCGGAGCTGCAAATTATTTGAAACACGGACGAATTAGCTTTCATGTTTCAATTTTTGGAATCCGATTTGTTGTCAACCCGAACCAGATTTTTACCCACGATGAGCAATTCAAATTGACATTCTGTGTTTTTTTTTTTATCGTGAATTGAACTCTTCATTCATTGACGTGTTGTTTCCTCCTTTTTTGGTATTATAAAAATATGTACATACATCAAGTTGATTTCAAGGGATGGAAATAAGAAGGTAAAAAAGCTTCGAAATCTGTTTTGAACAAGAATTTTTCAGTTGAAAATCATAATCGAAGAATGGCGCATGAAAACACATAAATTTGGTTTTTGGTTTGAAATTGGGATATTTTGACACGAGAAATCCGGCGTTAAATCATCTGTCACCTACAAGCTGCTAGGGTCGCTTCCCTGGCAGCTTTAAGTATCTTCCTGTCTGTCTGTTGTCAGTCAAGCCGCCATATTACGTCCAATTCCAAATACCTTCCCTCTCATAAAATGGAGTGTTTACGTCTAATCGCATTTTAAGCATCAGAGGTGAGCAATTTATTATAAAGATACTTTAAACAAAAATTGCAAAAACAATTTCTATGAATTGTCAATAACCCTCGGAAAAAAACAAATTATTACAAAACATCTTTTACACGAATGATGCAAAATTTTAAAAACAGGAAAACAGGACAAGAAAAAGAATTTGCAAAACATTATGATAGGCAATCAAATGAGAGTACAAATCAAATGGTCGAACAAAACTTGAACAAAGAAATCATCGCGATGAGAGAGTTGAATCGATGAAGTCAGATCTGTGCGAATTCGCATCTCCCTGGCGAAGCAACCCGATTGATTATACACCTCGGAGTCGAAACCTCATTATTGTCAAGCCATCGTGGTCTTATATCTTGCGCTAAAACCCGATACTTATCGCAACAACTGAATCGTGAACGCGCTCAATGGAGGGAATCAATACGCGTGCTATCGAGTAACAGTGAAAAAGGATTCGCTGCCGTCGAATTTGGCGCAATCGTTTTTCGCCGAGTGGCCGCCGCCAGCCTAAAAGAAGCCGGTCTCGCCCCTAAGCCGCGTCTTGTCCGTATCGCGCAACCCTCGACGAGTTCGCAACACCCTCCTTCGTACCCCACCTTGCACGATCTTGTATCGGGCTTAGGAAGAAGTGCGCCGGTAAAACATGGCTCCGTTCCGGCAGACACCCCTACCAGCGATCTACCCTTGGAGCGCCGCACCCGAGCTCGTAGCCCCTCGTTGCATTTTAAATCAAAGCCTGGAGGTAACGCAATCACCAAGCATCACGACGCTTCCACAATTTTCTACTTTAAGCTACTTTATGTATTAGTACCCCTTGTCCGCTCTCCCTCGCGCTTTGCATCCGTCCTCGTTGCACCTGCGACGTCGAACTGTCATGGCCCTTACATTAGCTGACGTCTCCTCGTTTCACTCGCTCATGCACTCCTTCTTTCAGACTTACTGCGACAAGAAGTTCGCTGCTATAACCAGGTTATTTTATTAAACAATCTCATCGTTGCTCGCCGACGCCTGCTCCAGAATTGCGTGGAGGCGTCGCCTCTGCGGCCTCGCCGATGACAGTCAAAGACGATAAAGACCCGCCAGACCAAAGTGCCCTGACAAAGTTCCTCCACAATTTTATTTTAGTGTAATATTAAGAAACATTATGTTTTCCAGCCTATTTTATATATAAGAGAAGATTGTGTTTTTTAAGAATCGTGCGACACCCATGGTCCATTCAATTTAGTCACTTTTGTTTATATTTCCGTAACGTTCACTTTGGGAGTAGCTTTTTTTAGTGTTTTCATTTTACAGCAGCATTTACTCAGCGAATTTTTGAAGTTGAGATGTAGCGCATAAAAAGTTATAACGGATTGATGAAGCTTTCATAAAGCGTTTTCACCCTTGCATTGACATATTAGCGTGAGGAAAAGTATTTTGCCTTTTAAATGGCTCGCATGTTCGTATAAATATTGCACGCGCTCTTTGGGTGGTGTTTTTTTTTGTTTTCATAGAGGAATCGAATTATAGTTTTGAAGATGAGAATCAATAACGTGGCGCGTTTAAGGGAAAACATTTCTCGAAAGGCAAATGGTTGTTGTTACAAAGACAAGATATGTTTATTGTACTTGAAAATTTGATTAACTTGAAAAACTGTTCATTAGCAAACGTGGTGAAACAAGAGACAACGTATTTCGCAGTATTACAACCAGAATTTGAAGTTAAATCACGTGTAAATAGTGAATTTCATTTTTCGCACGCATATTTGTACTAATTAAAATACAAAACACGATTGTGGTTTCATTAAGATAAAATAATCACTCACGTAATTCCGATAAAGAGCTCAGTATTACGGCAGTTTGCTCAGCGCGGCTGTTTCGATAATTCTTAATTCCTTTGAGTGCGATAAAATATCATTCGCAACTTACTACGAGAGAAGTGAAAAAAAAAATTATGAAAGTCAATTACGTAATATTTAACTTTATAATAAAATGATAAGGTAATTTTGGTATCACAGATTTATAACTCAATTGTTTTAACTCTTTAGAATTCCAGCCAAAAGTTGAAAGACATCAAGTTTAAAAACAACAAGTTTGTCAATCGAAGAACCGATGCCAAAGAATACAAAGCTGATGAATGTTTTTATATTAAAAAGTTTTCAACGAATCATTTCATTCTCAAATTTTGCACAATTGTATAGTTTTTCATGACCAGATGCATATATACTGGGTTTCAAAGTTTAACGTCTCAAATGGTTTAGTAAACTTGAACTTGGATCAAAATAAATTCAAACTGTTAATACCAAATCAAGATTATCAAGTTTTTCAATTAAACCATATATAAATCAGATTTGACAGAACTATTTTATGCACCAAAAATGTTATGATTTTGCATTATTTTTGGGAAAAAGCCCTTAAATCCGAGATAAACTGATTAAGTAAAACGTAACGCTTATTTTTACCGCGAACTTTTAACGAGCAGATGATTGAAAGGCGCATCTTTAACACTGACAGCATCAGAATCGTTTTTTAAATATGTGCATGAAATGTATAGGTATAGGGCGTGTATAGTTTGCAAGCGTGGCGCGGTGTAATCCAGTCACCACGTAACGCGATTATCCGTGTAACTCGGGCTCTCACTTGCTTATTCGCTCCCTCTCTCATCGGAAAACTCGACGCTCCGTGGTGGCAAAGAGAAACTGAGTGCAAGTGCCTCACACAGTGTGCATACACACACAACAAGATAAGTACCTGTTAGTGTGTTCAACATTGCCCAAATGAACGCTATTTTACGATTCCCAACGTTCTGCCCTGGAGTCCCTTTGTACAAAGTTGTGTATTTTTAATTTAAACCCTCAACCTCAACGATGTTCGCTCAGTCTTTTGATTCTGCCTATCTATTAATGTAAACAAATGTACCGAACAATCTCATTCGTTTAAACATTTTAGCTGTATGGAAAAAAATTTTGTTAATCGATTCATATGAGAAAATTGGTCGCGTAAAATAACTCGTCCAATTATTCTGATATACTTTCTGTGTGTCACTCTGTATGCCCTTATGCATGCGACATTTTTTTAAATGTATTCGTAAACTTGAAGAAATACGCTGTCGGGTAATGAGATAACACGTGAAAAAAAATGTTTAATGAACCAAATTCGATTGCAATTCAAATGACTTTTTTACCTTTGAGACGAGGAAACACCGTCAGAAAATGAAATCTGCAATGAGAAAAGTAAGAATATCATTAAAGTGAAAACACGACACGACTGGAATATAATTTTGTTTTCCCGGGGACAGATATATATATCTGAGAGAAAACGATTCTCGGAGGCGTTAAAACCATGAGAAGCAGGTATCTATCAATTTGTATCTAAGTGACAATCCCGGAGGATTATCAAATTTAACGCACACTCGTATTCAGCGTCGACTGCAGAATGAGGGAAAGAGATGGAAATGGCATAGAAACGACAGCAAAATAAACGCGTTAAAACGGGACGCAATCCTGGAATACGTTTCATATTTATGATTGTCATAAACTGAGATATCTTATTGCTCCAAAAGTATGAAGAAAACTCATATAAACAATAAATAACAAAGTACTGAGATAAAACATTATGTTGTTGCAATTTTGAAAATTTAAAGTTTTCATTCATCTGAGACGAAATGAAAGAAAAAAATCTGTTTGAAAAAAATTTTCATTTGTTACTTGTCTGATGAAGAGATACGATATTTGCTCTAACTAGAAAAGATCAGGCTTAGCTTTCCAGAGGGGTAATTTATAACACTGCTTTTAACGTATTTTGGCTTTAAAAGCGCACCAAGTAAGTACAGTAAGTAATCACTGAGCCGCTAATATATAAAATCAATTCGTGGCAAAGCGATTAGGGGAGCAAGGAAATCCGAGCTTTAAAGCATCTCCTCAACTACTTACAGACATCCAACAATTCACTTAAATAAAAATACTTTTAGAGAAAAAAGCCACGGACTTTCATATATAATTTGTCATCCCGGATGAAGATCCAAACCAGTGATAACATTAATTCTATTAAAATATAAACTTGACGACAAAGATATAATTTTTACTTTTTTCATCGCTTTCTTTTTGTATCACTTTATTTTTGTATCAACTTTTTATTACAGTTTATGAAGTGTCAATCTGTCTGTCAATGTAACTATAAAAAAATTTTTTTCTATCTTTTTCAGGTCATTTATTTCCACTTTATAAATCACAGTGACGTGAATCATCATCAATCGCATAGACTGGGGAAGCATATCGTCAGTTTCGCAAGTGATATAACGCCAAGCGTTGAATTATGGGAGGAATCCAAGTCTGCAGAGAAAAAGTGTATCGACGATGAGAGAAGGCGCAGCGTCGCATCTTCGGTCTGCGTCGGGCAGTCTAGTTCAGAGTGGACGTAATCGCGTTTGGGTGTGAGGGCTAAACGCGATTTACACCAGGACGACTATCCGGCTCGATTCGCTGGTCACGTAGCAGAGGGCTGAGGCGGGGGGCCAGCCAGTTCAAGGGGTATAGGAGAATGTTTGTCGTACGCGTTATTTGCTCAATAGGACCACGTGGTGGGCAACCCCCTCTAGCCTGGCAACGCACTCGATGAGGCTCCGCCTAGCGCGAGATTCGCGCACGCGCGTAACGCCCCCGTCGTCGCAGAATTCCTGAAACCGCGAGGCGACAGGGCGCGACACAGATCTGCACTGGACCAGGTCTGAATCACTCACAGCGCGCGAACCAACTGTGCGCCGCCGATCTGCAACCGGTCTAGCCGGCTCGATTGTACACCACATGTCATCCTAGAACAAAATTGTTCATTTCGTCCAGGCTCCGAAGGACCTTCTTAAATGGACGGGTTCAGTGCGACGCAGTGATAGTTACGACTTGTCACGGTGCTATCGCGAGTGCAATCACGATTATTTGCAACGTCAATTGCAACGGTTAACGTCAGAGACGTCAAACACTGCGGTCCAATCGACGTCTCGCGGGTCCGCAGTGCTGCGGACGGGATCGGTAAAGTGTTGTTCAGTCACGAGTCCAGGATTCTCACCCCCGGCGGTGGCAACGTCTCGCCAGGAGGCACGGCACCTCCTGCGAGCCCCCCTACGGGACACTACCATCCACCGGCGCACAGTCCACCTCTAGTCAAGGTAATTTCATGTCAAATATTTTTTACTTTAGGATCTGTCCAAATTGATTCTTTTCAAAAAATACGAACTTACGAACTAAACTACCAACTAAATCACATGATTGTATAACACAGCTCTGATGATGTGAGTGATTATAAAAGACGACGCAATTTTTATATTTTTGTTAAATTGAAAATTAAATTGAACAAAGTAGTCTTGAATTCTTCATTAAATAATGCGTAAATCTGATAGTGGAATGTTGATATTTATTGGGAGATTCTGTAGGTATTCATGAATAAATTTTGCTGAATTGTGAAAATTCATTGAACAAGTGTCTACTGGAGGAATTTGTGTTTCTTGTTTTGATCAGCATGAATTGCAATAAAACAATCAGTAACGAAATTGAATTAGGTAAAGATATGAATGTATGTCAAAATGAGTAACGTCAAAATTGGAATGAATTGAAAGTTGGAATGTCACCATGAGTCGCGGTCATTGATCTGTTTTTATAATTTGGTCATCAAGAATTAAAGTATAAGTGATCTTAATCGTCTTTGTATCAATCACAATCCATTTAAATAAAATTTCATGATTGATTATGAATTTAAAGGCAAATGATACGTGCAGTCAATTTGATAAACGCAATTAATAGAAAACTTTGAAACATTGTTACATATTTTGATGATCAAAGTCCGCGCCGCTCTTACTTTGACAAGAATTATATGGTATTTAATAAGCAATCGAACATTTTAAACACTCTGACGACAAATTCAACACTGTCAGAATTAATTATCACAAATGATAACAAATTATGGAGATAAAAATTATCGTTTGCTGTCAGTTTGTGACAAAACAAAAAGAGCATACTTAATAACAGTTAATAATGTAGCCATTAAATTGAATTGATACATCAAAATGTAAACAAGTATATTAACATATTGACAGTCACAAAAGGTTTAATTTATTGCTGCTAATAAAACTACAGCGCTAAAATTACTTGCTTGAAATGGCACACTTTTTATAATTCAATTTTTTATGTGCACTACAATTCGTAGTCTACGTCAATATAAATATTTCTATAATTGGACCAATTTGTTTAATGAACAATAAATTTTTTGAACTTGAGTCGCTTAAAAATGTTACTACTAAACAGAATCAATTTAAATTCAAACGTTAACAAAGCAACGATCAAAAATAAGTTGAATCTATCAATCGCGATTATTTTACGCGCTTGTAATCACGCGCAATTGAAATGTTAATATTATATTTCTATTAGTATACATTACTCAACTATAACCGAGAACTGATCTTTTTATAAAGATACAGGTTTTCAATATACAAATCTGACTGATCTTTATAATGCAATGAACAAGTAGATGCAATGTTACAACTGGTAAATTTAAAATTGCTCAGATCTTGTCAATCTACATCAAAAGTGAATTATCAAATCTAGGTTGAATCACAATTTAAAACAATGTATGATATGATTACCAACATAATGCCTTATTTATAGTAATTTGTTCATTATAAATTTTATTTAATCTATCTGCAATATTTTTTAGAGTATTCAAACAATGTGGAATTTGTAGGAATAAAAATTATTTATTTATCTGTTTATATTTCACGGTAACTAAGTTAATATCGAAACTAATCTATAAATAAATTAGTTAACATCATTAAATAATAAATATAACATCAGTAATAAAAACTGTTTATATTTGTTTTGTTAATTGGATGTACATTATGAATGCAAAACAAAAAGGTGTATGCATATTAACACGCGATGTATTTTCATTAATACAATTTGCAAACGATGCAAATTTTGGGTATAACTTTGAGTGATCAATTTTGTCATAAAATTGATTTCAGTCTGACATTTCAAATTATTAATTATCAATGAATTTCCATAACACAAATTATTTATTTAAGAAATAGTTCTATATATTATTTATTATACTAAATTTATCAAACAAATCTAAAATATTGAAAAACAAATGAGAGTTGAATAAAATTACAATCCAATTACAACAATGATTTCAACAATTTTTACTGACATTTTTCGATTGGAAATTTAAGAGTAAAGTCAATAACAGTTTAATATAAGAATCATTCGATGAAGAAGTAACAACTAAAAATGTTGTATCATTAAAAACATACATCTGACGAAGTTTTTTTACAATCTTTCTACAGTATAACCGAAATAGTAAAGAAATTAAATTGTGCAAAATTGTGATTTAGCTTGAAATTGACATTTTCATGGATAGGTAAACTTAGTAAGCGATCTTTTAAGTGCAATATAAGATGTGTTAAACTGAGTGGGTTGTTGTTTAGCCGAGCGAGAGTTGTCCGTGTCACACGACACCGCACCGTGGAAAACCGGTGGCGTTTAGTTTTTCAGTGCGCTTAGGAATTTTTCAGATGGGATTGATGTAGCGCGGGGTCTCGAGGGTGATGCGCCAGTGAAACCGCGTTGGGGTAGGGACAAGTAGCCAGGTCGACGATGATGGGTATAAGGGCGCTTGTCAGAGCTCGTTTTCGTCAGCCACTGGCGAGAATCCCTTCGGGGACTACGGCAGCTGTCTGCGGCTAAGCTCTTACCATCAGAAAGCTCGTCGGAACTTTGAAAGTGCGATTTCGAGGTTGGAATCAAATTCTGCAGCTATCTTCGTCCGTGTCGCAACATCCCCAAAGTTGCGCGCGTCTTTGTCACTTGACATAATTGCATAGTTTCCTTTACTGTACCAAAATGACGTTAGTTAATCTATCATGTTACAAATTATATATTCAGACCGATGATGAATGACACTAAAAGTGACATCAAATTTGTTTATACTGTGACAATTCAAAATCATTATAACTAACTAATCATATTACATTTTTCAAGACTATATTCAAAATCAGTCAAAGTCGGTGTTTTAAGTTGTTTTTGAATCTTTATTTTAAACTGTAATCTTTTTACAGTGCTTGCTCTTGAATTAGCAAAAATACTGATTTGAATTAAAGACAAAAATTGTTAATGAAAAATTAAATCATAAGGCACATCATATTATTAACAGAGATAACTTATCAGTTGAATGAACAAAAGAGGTGCCCTGCGGCCCTGTAAATATGCACCACGCGCGCCCGACACTTTCGTTTTGATTAAGCTTCATTCGTTTTAACAGAATAAGAAGCAGCAGAAGACGGCACACTAAACTTGCAATGTGCTGGCTCCTCCGGCTGGCGGCTCGGGCTGTCTGCCGTCCAATCTTACCAACTTAACCTCATTAATAAATTAATTAGATATTATTGTGTTGGCAGCCAGGGCGGCAGCTGCGGGCCTCTCCGAGATCCCCCCTTGCACACTCCTCCACCTCGATCCGTCTCGTGCTAAGACGAATTGTATTATGATGACGAACGATCCATGATGCGAAGACGTACATTTTCAACTAGAGTGGGAGTTCATGACCAGTGACGTCACTGTGATCATGCTTTCTCGTCATTCGTTATGTGTTGTAATCTCCCGCGATCTCTGTGTGAGTCTTTAAAAGCCCGCACGTTTTTTTCGACTCCAATTATTATACATATGACTGTTCGTTTGATATATTAATGCAGAATATTTTTAGAATGGAGCGATTAAAATTTCTAATTGTTGATTGGATTAAACTGGTGGAGCAAATCATGTTTACATTCAACTATGATACCGCATATTATTTATAAGACGGAATAAAATATTAATTTCTAATTGAAAAGATTTGGGGATTGAGTTCCAATAACAAATGGCGTACAAGATTTAATTGAAAATAAGCTTTATTTACAAATATTTACAACTTTGGAAATAGTTTTTTTTTTGTAACTCTGCAATATCGATTTTCTAAAACAATGACTCAATCATGTTTTTTTTAATTTTTAATAAATAGGCGAATGTGCACATTTTGCAAGTTCACTCGTGTGTTCTCATAAATGAATTTTATCTAACGAGAAAAATTATACTTATTGATATAAAATTTGAAATTTTCAAAGAATCCTAAATCTTGAAAAATAACATAACAAACAAACAGAAACAACAATAACAAAATCAACAAGCTAATGAGAAAGATTCATTGGATTCCTTTTTTGAATGTTTTTACATTCTTACGCCTGGCGTGAAGAAGTAAGTGCAACTTGAAAATTATATCGTTACGGCATACGACATCGCAGATATCACATTTTAATAAACTGAAAAAAAAATTGTTCATTATATTAAAATTCGGCTATTTTTCATTTGAACTGTAATTGTTTGCTGATATTAATAAAATCTTACTTTGTTGTCGGTCTTTGAAATTTTTCACGCGCATGAATGTGCCAATGCAATTTTAATCCAAGTTCATTGTGAACTTTACCCAAGCAGACCGGACAATTCTTAGATTTCTTCATTTTTCTGAAATTAAAGTAAATCAGTCTTAAAACCAAGATAGAATACAATTGTATGGAAATGTTACTAATTTATAATAACAAACTATACTTACATCATATACTTATTTCAGTTATATTCAGTAGAAAATTGTCTTTGGAACAACGATAAACTCTATAACAGAACTGTAAAAACCATTCACACCGTCAGTTTAAAATATCATATTTTAACTTACAGTCAAATGTAATAATTCATTATATAAACTCAATTAAAAATCAATTTTTGTATTGTGAATATTTCACCAGATTGACAATTATTTAATTTTGTTAATATATGTAAAAAAGTATTTACTAAATTGTCTATAATTTAAGTAATAAATTACATTAATTGAAAAATTTCAGTTTACTTACATTCGGGTAGAGACAATTTTTCTAATATAACAAACACAACAAAATACATAACACTAACGAGAATACATTTTGTTTTGAGTTTATATGACTAATAGTTTTCTTCGCTGGAGGGGCAAAAATACTTGGCGTTCATAAAATCTTTCTTTTTCTTTCTCACGTGATTAATTTCAGATTTGCTGATCATAACTTTGCAACTGTGTTTTGGTAATTGTTAAACTGATGGATCAAATTTTGTATGTCATACAAATTTAAAAATAAACTTTCAATTTGAACCCTGAAGAAATTATATTAACAATATTAAGAATAACATCGAATCCGAGATTTATATGAAAAATTTGTCTAATCATAATAATTTGTTGATAAAACTTTTAAGAAATTTTTTATTTCCATTTATCGTCATATTTTTTTATCTAATTGACATTTATTTTAAAATAATTGATTCTGCACATTGAAAATTAATTAAACGTACACGATATCAGTTTATTTACATTTTTAATGTTACTACCCTGATTCAGTTGGTTTAAATTAAAAATTGATTGGTTGCATGCTGAGTAAACAATGACTGAAAATGCAAATTAAGATCAGGAAACTTTTTTTGAAATAAAGTTTATTGGTTTACTTTTACAATAAATTAATAAATCAAAATTAAAAACACGATTAGAAAATTGATTTCTCTCGGTTTACAATGTTATTAGTGATAAATTCGCGGTATTATTTGTATGAATCATCAATTATAAAAATAATATTATTAAAATCAGATCTATTTAACTTCAACGATAAATTGTTCTTCGGCTCACAACACCAAGAGATTTAAAACTAATTTACAAAATTGCTTCATTTAAGTAAGTACACGCGAATATTATTTGTCACATCATGTTGTTACAGCAACTTGAACTGTAAATGTAGAAAAATATTGGTCAAATCCAAATCCTTCCAAAAACTATGTATACATCAACTCTGTAAAAGATGATAACAATTTAATACTTTGTGAAACCGTACAGTTTAGTCTAGGATTTAAAATTTGGTTCAACTCACACTTCGAGAGGTATTTTCTTGAGGTATATACCGATATAATCTGTAGCAAGCTGTACATTCGTTAGCCGTAATAGTGGGTCCATCTTGACTCTCATCAACATCAGACTCGTCTGAAGAACTTTCATCCCAAATATCTAATGATTTACTGCATTTATTACTATAAACGTATACTCGCGTTCGAAAATTTTCATTTCCGCATATACACTTTTTAACATCTTCCTCACTTTGCGGCATCATTACTACAATCTGAAAGAAATATAAAAATGAAATATTCAATATTCTTTGTTACAAATCTAGGGACAAAAGTAAACTCAAAGCTATAAAGTGTTCGAGAATGTGTTTAAAATTGTCCTAAACAATTACAAATGTAATAACAATTGTCACAGTGAAACAAATTGAACATACGTGAAAACACTGTTGGTAATCTCAATTTCCAAGTTGTTGACACAAACAGATTTGGGCCACTACAGTGTCATCACTTCATTCAGAATTTTTCACTATACGGAGAAAACTCACTAGATGCGCAGTACATTCTCAAAATTTTGTAAACCTCAAAGCAACCTGCGCAGTATTGCGTACTGAAGTATTTTAGAATGGGAGAGAAATCGTAGTTTACAGAAATAAAGTATTGCATTGAAAAGCAACGATAAAATCCTATTGCTTTCAAAATGATAAATCATAAAATATCAATAAACAACCGATGTATATTTTTTTTATCCCTCTCAGTTCGAGTGGATAATGATGTTAAACAACGAATTATGATATTTCAATTTCAATTTTACACGAACAAATTTGTTTATTCAAGTTAAGAATTTATTTTATCAATATGTTTGCTCATCTACTTTCTAGCATCTTATTTTATCTTTGTCAATTTGATAAATCTCTATAGCAAAACTGTGTCACACTGAACATAGAAATTACATTTGGCTGTAGATCAATGCTTATATTATTTGTTCAAATTTATTTATATTCCATTTCAGGGAAACATCACATCTCAATTTAAATTGAGAAGTAAATTTAAAATCTAATCGGAACGAAAGTTCAGAAATATTTCTTAATATTTAACGTAAACATAAAATGTTTCAATTGTGTGGAATTTTTTTGTTGTCAGACAAATTGTCTGACGCTTGACATGAATTGTTAATGAACGCAAAAATCGCGCGACAATTAGATTATTGAATTTTTGCTCTACACTTGTGTGCGTAAGCTTCAAAAGATTTTGCATCCGTTATGCCATTAAAAGTATCAACAGTCTGACGCCACAGAATATAAGGGGAACAAAGCATACCGATTAGGGGGTGGTTTTCAGGATCTTCGCTGACAAACATTACGGCTGATAGAACACACTAAGCTCATTACAGCGTATAGAGATGATAATGACAAAAAGCACATGCAGCATTATCATTGCAGAGCGTACGACATTAAGCTATAGGGGGCCAGGATTAGGATGTCGGCCATTACCGCGCGTCACTGACCGTTTATTTTGCAGCGTGTGGTGACTTCCTCTAGACGGGTTTATAATGCCTCCATAACCGGAGGATGAATTTGAGGACGTTTGCCAAGTGGTTCGATCGTCCTCTCGATATTCTTTCTCAAAAATACAATAACATGTTGTCTTAACAATAAACCAAATCTAACTACACAGACCATTTGAACCATCGTCTAAATATTTTGCTTTTGCAAAATATATTAAATATTTATTTATATTTTATATATTTATTTTATAATTTGCAATACAAATTATTGGAGACGAAAATCAAAGATTCAAAAATTTAATTATTTACATGATTGAATGATAATGAAATTGTTAAAAAAAAAAAAAAATAATACAAATGCTTTCAAAATTTTGATAAAAAAGATTAAAGTATATATAAACTTCAATGTGGCGTATTTTATTTTTATGTGATCAAAACAATGCGGTTTTGATGACAGACAACTAGCTGTCAAAGCTTAATCTTTACTTTAAGCGAAAAAACGTAAACTCATCAGTCCACTTTGGCACATTGAAAACACATAAAGAAAATACATATAAAGTCTTAAATAAAATTATCATTCAATACATATAACGTGCTCTGATGGAGATGAAAAACAAAATTGATGCAAAGTGTGCACAAAAGCCAAATTAATGAAAAATGGCTCGCTGATATAAATCGGCGCACAAAGAGCAACGAGAATGAAATTTGGGCGCGCGCGACCGTTAACATATTTGTTTGGAAAACTGTCAAACGCGGAAAACGCACTTTTGATCTTCGTTTTCATTCATTTATTCAAATATGTATCACAGTATAACCGCACGTCAAAAACACTGAAAAAATGCCTCTTAATTGGGTGTTTTTGAATTGAATTATTTTACATTGATATAATGGACTAGGAGAGAATCGTGGGCTGTAAATGGGCGCGTTCCCCCTGTCGCAGTTCGTGCTTACGCTAATCAGATATTTCGTAGCTAAAGTACTTTGACATCAGTGTCGCGCGTCAAGTTAAATGCACGGCATTTCCATCCGGCGATGGATAGAGAGATGCCGTTCGACACTTCAATCGTCGCGTCACGCGGCCATGAATAATTGGTCACGTCGCAAATGAATTTGGTGATAACGCAGAAGCGCATTCAATCTGCAGAGCGCGCACTTTCATTTATTCAGCGACAAACGACGCGCCACGACCAACATGTACAACGTTGAACTAACAAAGTTATCATTTTGACAATCAACCAGATGTTTATTATTTTATTTTTCAATTGTTACGCAAGCTTTAATTTTTCTACCTTCTAAAGATGGCTACATAATGCGATGCTTAAAACGTCAAAATATGATTTCACCTTTTTTTTCTTTAATAAACCTCTCGTCATCGTTTTATCATATTACGTTCGAAATTTAAAACTGTAAAAAAAAATGTTGCAAATGAAATATCAAAATAACTGTTGGATGTGATTTAGTTAAACACATCTATTTGAGTTGTAATTTATGTTGAGATGAGTAAATAAAATTCAAATGGTACATCTTTGAAGTCTGAATTTCGGAAAAGATTTTCCAAATGCGTTGGTTTGTGCCGTTAAAAGGAAAGAAAAGAATCGTTGCGGCGTCGGCGGCGAAACGAAGGACACGCCTCCAGCCTGCAGATGGCGCGGCTCGTAGGAGCGAGGCGTTTCTCGCACATCCTGGCTGGCGACTCGCTCCTCCGCCGCTGTTTTACGCTTTTCGACTTTTTCAAGATTTATCCTCGGCACTTCCTCGCTAAATCGCTTTCCGGGTGAAATTTACGGTCGGGCAATAATACAAGAGCAACGCCGCCGGCCACGCTCGGCAAAGAGCACGGAAAAGAGCTCCGCCCGAGCGGCTAACAGGCACCGAGACATTCATTCTCGGCACGTTCCTGGCTGCCTTCTTTCCTTCCTTCCCGTTCTACCTTTTGAGAGCCTTATCTTATCGAGCCACATTCATTGCCCTCTTTCTCACCACCGATGAGTGCTGTACGATCCCGAGGGCAAAGGTACAACCTACCTGCAGTTCTGCTCTCTGCTTAAGAAACGCTACAGAGTAATGCGGGTATTGGCAATGATACATGAGTCAATTTAGTTATGACGCGAGTCTGGATGGTTATGCCACTGCGATTTCACAAATGGAACATTATTTTCGGCTTCCAGTTTCCAAAATGTATCAATTTTTTTAAAGTGACGGTACAACATTTTATCCGAAAAGATACAAATATTTCTTTTAAAAAACCTAATTTTCAACATTAAATTGTTCTATAATATTAATTAAATATTTATATAAAATACTTATCAGTTTCAATTTAGGAGCTTGTGAATGTTTTGAATCAGTATTATGAAATTTACACGCGAATTATAAATAATCTGAACAAGTTGTACAAACAATATTTCTTTAGAAAAAAAATTCTTTTATCAGATATTTCTGCAGTTAACCAAAAACAATTCTGTAGATCAGCTCTCATTGAGTCAATTAACAAAATCAATTTCAAACCGGTGATTAAAAATCATCTCCCTTGATACTGTCAATGTTTAATCTTCATCATAAGCACCCCTTGAAATAAATATATTCCGATTACTTGGTACGGAGAGTAGGAAACGTGGTTAGCGCGATTCAATGCGTAATTCCATCTTGCGGTATATGGTTGGGCTCTGATCAATGAAATTCGAATAACGGTCATTATGATGTTCTCTATTTGTTCAGTCTGTGACCGTTACACCGAGTTTTCGTTGGGAATTGCGTCCTCGAGCAAGGTACCCGATTGTCTAGGGGCGCGACATATTGGACGAAATTGGTGCATATCAAACAGGAGGAAGCAATTGGAATATAGTAGATCTACCCCCGCTAAGAGCAGCTTCCGTTGGAAATAGTGCCCTCGGGGCGAAGCCAGGATCCAAACCCTTGACATCCTCCTCCTCCTCCTCCTTCTGTCATTCTCGATCCCTGCTCTTCACCCTCTATTCTTCTTTTCTTCCCACTTCTATTACACTGACTTCTATATGTCAACTGACTCTCTAATTATTCATTTTATTCATTTGAAAATTTCATTTTATTATATTTTTTAACTATATGCATAATAAAACTGATATTTGCGCAGAAATTTTCATTTTTGATTATAATTAAATAAATAATAATAAATTACAAGTAATTTAACTTTTGTTTTAATAATTTTGCAGTGATGTGAAACGTATTACTTTATTTGTATTTAATTTTAAAATTCACAATAAAATTCAGAACCTATATTTATATTTTACTTCAAATATCTCTCCTTTAAAGAGAAAAGAAAACTGACAACTGTGATTTGGAGCCTGTGTTTAAAAAAACCTGACTTCGAGTTTTCCGCGCCTCCGAGTGGTTCTCATAACCGCGGGATTAATTAAGTTTTTCTTATGATGATATCATATCTTGAGGTGACATGTGTAGAAAAAGACGCAACTAATCATTAATAAGAAAAATATTATGTTACGGCCAATTTGATAACGGTTAAAAACGATGGCAATGTCTCTCGAGAGGCCCTTGTCACTGTTTTTAAAATATTAGGAAAAAAAAATAGGAAAATTTTTTACAATTTGATAAATTATGATAAATTTGGAAAAATTCTATTAATTTTGAAAATTTTCGATTATTTGTTTAAAAATTGCTGATGAAAAACGTGGACTTTCAATCTTTCATTTCTCGGTCAAAATTAAGAAAATTAATTTCATGTTTGTATGAAACTTACTTTTCTATTATGATGATAATAAAATAAATAATAAGTTATTGTTAAAATAATTGTTGAGAATTATTTAAGAATAAAGAATTGGGATGACACGCGGAGCGTGTGTGGAGTATTTAGTATGATTATTTAATATGATTGAAAAATATGTAAGTATACTTGATAAAAAAAGTATAATGATTCAAGTAGTTTTGTGGCATTTTAAATTGAGTTCTATATGATTGAATTGTTTTCAATTTCCTGGGTGGTTGTTATTGTGAACTTAGTATTAAATAACAGTTTGTATATTTTAGATAAACATATCATCTAGCGTGTACTTTTCTTCCATTTTTTGTGAAAAACTCTGGCGCGTTTATCTTTTCACATTGTACCTCGATTTGTACGTACAGATATATACTATATTAATATACACAATATAGGAACTCTTACGTGGCAATATTCGCTTACTTTGAATCCAAGTTCTCTCATGATATCCCAATACAAAACGAATTTTCCATTATTCGTAATAGCGCCGCGAGCGCTTCAAGGCACAGATCATATTTCATCTAGCGACGATGAATTTGTTCGCGTGACTTCATTGTGGTACGATGGTATAACTCAGCTGTATGGATGTTTCTACTGTGAAACAAAATTTCATTTGCTTGGCGATAAAACGAAACAATATTGTTATATAGTTACCATGTATATACGGAGATATATGTTTTAATTCTCCTATAACTGTTTATTATATGATTTTATAGAAGTAGAAAAAAATCATCAAACTTCACGATAGTTCTTACAGCAAAGCAAAAAAAACGAGTTTATTATTTATAAAACGTTGCTCACTAAAAAAATATATAATAATAAATTTTAAGAAAAAATGTATAGCAGAACGTATGCACGCTAAATAAACTAACGAGCGATTTCGCTTTATGTTTATTTTTTTTTTTTAGTTTTTAAAATTTCAGGGGAAGTGTAGTAACGAATCATCATATATTTTCATATGATTTAATTTTCTTGTGTATTAAATTTAAAATGTTATATAATATGAATACGTTAATGTGCGTAATGAGTACACCCATTATACAAAATTATACATACATTTTGAAATGTTTGTTGATTGCGAATATTAAAATACGGTTCATTTGAAATGTTAATACTTGATTTTTGAACATTTTTATATTTGAAGTTACAAACCAATTCCCAAGAAAAAAACTAGTTGCTACAAAGTGGCCCGCTGAAAAAATTAATTATGAATTATGAATTTTAATTGGCAATGTTTTACATTGATAGAAAAACTATATTAAAAGTTACTATGATTCCTAACAAACTGCGAATAATTTAATATGAACTACAATCTTTACTGTCCAAGCTTTGGTCAAAATAATAGTAAAATTTGATGTGGCTTTTCCATCTGCGTAGAATTATTGAAACGATAATCTGCTGCATAACTAAAAAAAGTGATTATGAAACGTCTCAGTGACTTACATATAATATTTATACAAAAGATGGCAGCACTGATAATTTCATTATGATCTCGCCAAATGTTTCTGTACGAGCAATATCTAATCAGCTCATCAAATCCAGCAAAGTGTAATCAAAGTGAAATGCGCGCAAACATAGCTAATTACGACGTTTCCAAAATATCACTTTGTCGAGCGTGAAGGGTAATTTATTTGACAAACATGATTACCAATCTACAAATGTTCCACGTAACTTACTAAAGTCACTGAAACGAAATTTCACACGTTTTCGCATTTTCATGTTAACATTTCGTTGTGAAATCACGTCCCGCGTTTATATTCGCGAACCGGCTATAAAACTCAAAATAATCCGACCAGTTTTTTTATTAGCTAAACTTGATGGACATCACACTTAACGAAGTTACTCCACAGTATAACATTTGTGGTGATATAATGGTTACGATCCTATATGAGCAAACTGAACTGTATTCAATTTTGCAATTCCAAGCATCGCCAATTGTCGCTGTCAAGTTAACAAATGCAATTTTTCATAATGAAGCAAATATAAAAGACGGCAATTTTATTTTCATTTTCACCCAGTTTAGACTTATTCTACTTCAATTAGAATATTATTCAATTTACATTATAATTTATACGATTCTTTTATTTCAATTGATAAAAAGTTAATATTTTTTCATTCAACGAACACAATCTTCTTTACAACACAATATATATCCTTCACAACAATAATCCAGCAATCTGAAAGAACAACTACAAAATAATCAATCGTTTCTCCTCGATGAAACAATGACTCATTAATTCAATTAGTTTGGAATTATGAATCGGAATGAACTATCAATTGAATATCTCTCTCTCTCTCTCTCTCTCTCTCTCTCTCTCTCTCTCTCTCTTTCTCTTTTAATCTCTTTTTCTCGCTCTAGCATAGTGGAGTATTATAACTATGTCAATCTGCGTGTGTGCATTAGCTTATAAAAAGCCCCTCGCACATCGATTCACATTAGGTGTATGTGATTTGTACGCGCGTTATCGCTCGCGTAATTCGAATTAGCGATTGGCGGCTTGTCATTGGCTAAGTGAAATCGTGCACCAGTCTCTTCTTATCGAATTTTCATTCGCATCCGTCGCCGCGACTTGGTAGCCGCACAATCAATACGATCTTGCCTCTGGTGTGCACTCGTCTCGTCACTGCGCCAATTGAGCTCGTTGAATCTGTGCCTCGAGCCACACATATGTCTCACGTACGCATCGCCAATCCGGCACGTACATTCGCGTGTGTGATATCTCTCACACAAACTGTGTACACACGTGCAGGGAACGCGCGCTTGACTCTGTTGTGCTTTCGTTACCAGGCGAAATACACGTTTCTGATCGATCAACGAGACCAAGCGAGACAGACGAATTGGTGGTAGGGGCACCGAGGAAGCCCAATTGGGACGAGGGGGCGGCCGATCAGAGCACAGCCACCAAACAAACTCATCCGTGTAATTGTTAAATTGACAGATTAATTCAATCAATGCCATGCTTCGTTCGAGTTATGCTACCGAGAATATCTTGCACCGATGGAAAACACAGCTAGCCGTGAACAAGCTATTGCAAAATCAGATTGTCTTACAGTATCGCTCTGACTTTCCTTTTGTGATTCTTGATTTATCCCGAGGATTGCAGTGTCTGATTTATCTGCTTTCAAAGCTTTTTTCGTTTAATTTTTTTTTGTTTAGTTCTTTTGACTATTGGAAAAGAGATTTTGTTTAACGAACAATTCGTTTGACGAAGAATTTCAATTAGTTTTGTTTGAATATTGATAAGTTGAATGATTTTGACCGATTTATAAACAAAGTTTAATTGATTATTTTGTTTCTAAATGGATTTAGTCATTAAATATTTGTTCAATAGCGCTGTTCATTCGGATTATTTGTTTTACTACCTAGTAGTTATCTAAATAATATATCAAATAATTGTAAGTTGAAATTATCAAAGTTTACCGAGTGAACATTTTACTTTTCACATAAAACGAATTCATTCAAATTTCGAAGATAGAATTATTTAATAAAAAAAAGTAACAGACAAACTAAATTTTTCTGCAGTTCAAATATTTTTCGTTAAATAATCATTCAATGTATACACTTGATAATTATTTAGCGATCTTAAATGGATTTGAATCGAATACAAATAAAATGAATATATAGTTATCATTCTGGTGTACCGAACATCAAACAACGCGTCATGTGTTTGAACGCCATAGAATAAAACAACCCCTCCACACAGGCTGTTCACAAAGTCTCTGCGATTGAGCACGCGTAATGTGCCGGAATCGAGTGGAGTGATGAGACTCGGGTGGCTGCAATCGAGAGACCCAAAAGAGGGAACACTATTCGAATCCTAATGTCCCGGGACGTTTTGTAAAAATGTCTCTTTGATCTCTGTATTTCTAATAGTGTCTTACCGTGTGAAGGAATTTATCTTATTGGTTAATTTATAATTTCAGCACATAATTCTTACAAATTTTATATAAAAAAGAATTTTGTTTTTAAAGTAGAGAAAATGTATAATCCAAAATTAAGAACAAATTAAAAGTGGTAAGTGAACGCGCAGTTCTCAGGAAAAAGAAAACATAAATGGTTGAAACGCACTTACGAAAATGTTCATTAAATGGTTGCACTGCAGTTCACATCCGATTCACTTAAGACAATTCTCCCGACGAATGTCACTTCCGCAATCGAATTCGACATGCACTTATAGCTTAATGATCTTTGGCCCCTAATATGTTTCGAGGCGGGATCTCCTGAAACTTCCTACTCGATCCTGATGATAATGGTAATACAAGACTGATATAAAATGCATTAGAAAAAATGCCAAACTTGATTGATACAAAGTCAAGTTATTTTGCTTGAACAAGGATGAACGTTATTGATTCTGATTATTACATACAATGAGAAACAAATTAGGGGATAATGTCGAGATTCTTCATGTTAATGGCATAGCAGAAAAGTATATTTTAAGATGATGGATCTACAGGATTCAATAATGCGCTCCCGTCTTGCTACATTTACGAAAGAGATCTTTTGTGTCACGAGCCAGAGCTATAATTCTCTACATTGTAATAAAATAATTACTACGTCATCAGAAAATGAATTTTGCTTCATCTCGCACGCAATTTAAAACAATGAAAAAATATTCAATTTTGATTGCATTTAGAACAAACGATCAAAGAATAAAGTTGATTGTGAAGTTCACTCAGTTTATCACATATCTTCTGAGAAATAATAACGTTCCACATTTCAAATTTTCTCAACTGTTCTTGTGAACAACAAACTGCTTGAGTAAGCGAACTAATTATTTTAACCCGATCAAGCTGGCCATTGCTTTTATTACACTGAGAATCTAACCGCCAACAATTTTAGTTACTTAAAATATCACACCCTGATATCATCACAATTAATTGGCTAAAAATTTGAGGTTCATCATTTTTCATTTTTGTTCTTTCTCCAGAAACAGTTTTTATTGCAAGGCATAAAAGCATTACTAAGTAATTTTATTTTATTTTCTTCCAGGTACGTTCGGGGAGTTCATTAGAAAGATAAATATTCCGTGCTCTTGTCTCGGGACGTAGATTCAAGATCCCATAATGAAGTCTAAGCGGATCTAAACAAACACTGTAAGTTATTTTTGTTCGTGTCTTTTGATGATGATGATGCTACAAATCAATCAGGAATTTTTTCCATTTAAATAACATTTTTTTCTGTTAAATAGTTCTCATTCATTTCATTCCAGTGCAATGTAATAAAATTTTTTTTTACAGTCAATTATTATTTATGATTCTCTCAGTGTATCTTGATATTGTCACAATTATACACGCAACAACTCTTTACAATGTACATTAAATTAGAACGCATCTTAAGACGTGGCAAATTTTTGAACATTAGAACGAAGTAAGGGTGAGTGAACGAATAAGGAGGTTAGAGCCCGAGGGAGTTGGCATATGCAGAGTTAACCTCCATTAAATGCGTTAACTTCGCGATCTACATGCTTGGATACGCTTAACCAAAATACATTACACTTAACTATATATACACGCTAACCAATCGGACGTATTAACTTACGCCTGGGCGCGCTTGGGAAATCCACGAATTCTCATAATTGATTGAATTTAGTCGACCAATCAATTGTCAAAGCCAGCTCTCTCTCTCTCTCTCTCTCTCAATCGTGACAGAATTCGAACGCCCTGATAAAACAGCAACGTCACGCATTAACTACGCAAAGAAATTCACACGAACTTCTTATCCTCCAACGCGATATTTGTACCAGCTGTCAATTATAGTGAGCATTACATAAAAGCAGAGCGTATCAGCATCGAGAGCGGTTCAATTAACACTTGATACGGCGGGTATTAAATATATAGGACGGCTGATTTTTTGACTGCGCACTATTACAGAGAGGCAGTAACAATTCCGTTGTCCCGCATTGTCGCGTCTGACTCGCCACCGTAATAAAGAAGATGCTTATTAAATTGTGTCATCCATAAATAAGAGGGCTAACGCACTGCATCCAATTTGACTTGTTCAATTAATTACTTCCAATTTATAGCCGGGACTTATTATACCAATCAAGATATACGCGCTCGACGATGCGAGAAACATCATTGCCCGTAATGAAATCTTTTGATAATCTCTTTCTGTCAGACAAACTGCGATGCTTTCGCCGGCCAAGGAAAATTCAATTATCCTTTATGAAAAACAACGATTTTCAGTTCAGTCGCAAGTTTTAGAACCCAGGAGAAAACTCTGGGATGGTTTGCGAATCATAAATCTACGCTTGGAGTGTGCGAATAGGTATACTCGGTGGTGCCCCCGTTGGGACTTCCAAACGAGAGACGATTTCACGGACTGGGACGCCGTGGCAGTTGCGCGAGTCGCGGTTCTAATTAGAACATTATCGCATTTAATTGTGGGCTGTTTGCGCAACGACACCGCTACGCTACTACGCTCGTCGCGTGCCAAATTATTGAATGTTTACGTCACACGCATGGCGCTTTGCAACTCGCCGACGTCAATTATGCAATTAACGCTGCGTTAATGAGCCACTGCAAACAATGTTGACAATGGGCCTCGTGTTTCATACGTGTTCAATGAAGCACAGGGTTACCAATGAGGTATTTATTTTTTCAGAGAAAAGCAAGTGGTGTCAAAATATCGTTTTTGTCCACAAGTTCAATGGCCCGTGATATAAGGCAGATTTTCATCATTTCAGATACAAAATCATTTTGAATGGTTATTCAGTTTTGCTTTTAAGCAATAATTAAACAAAAACAAGTGTCTTCAATGAAAACATGTTTGCAGTTGTTGTTAAGTCATTTCAAAGATATAATATTAAGACATCATTTAAGATGTAAGTGTTGTAGATTTAAAAAAAATCTTGTTGGTGTGTGTTAGTGGACATATTTTGTACAGTGTGACATTAAATCGATATCAAGATACATCTGAGAAACGACGAATTTAAATCGATTTCTTTCAATTTGAAAATGTAACATTCATAAAGATATGCACACGTTTGTAATCATTTTAAAATGTAATCACATTGGCTGATCCCCAGAAGACATCTTCTAAAGCACGCGTATTTTATGAATTCACATGATCCACTGTAAAGTCGACCTTCAATTTTGTAAAACACTCAATATCCATTCGAAATATGATTCTAGAAGCACATCTGAGTGTTGAGCAGCAAACACACACTCATCAAGGATTGAATATCCCCAATCCGTGACCCTCTCCAAATCGGATGATCGCACAATAAAACACTAGCATAATCTTTTGCCCGGATAGTTGAACACCACAAATACACACAGCGCAGACCACATGCTGCTCGCGCTGCAGGGGAAAAATCATATACACAATGTATTCTTATGCACTTATGGGCTGGGGTTGAACCACGCCAACATGCCTGTAGGTAGCATTAAGATTAGCTCCACTACATTTCACCCCTTATGTCGACGCGTATGTTGCTCGCTCCTACGCACACACAAGCTAGGTTACTTTTGTTGCACATTACACTTCAAGACCACACCCTTATTTACATTCATGTGTGTACTATGATCGTGATTAATGGCTTGATATGATGACTGTATTAATAAGCTCTCGATTATTTCGTGGGTTACACAAGCTGGGGTGTTTTTTCCTTTCATCAACCTCAATAAAACTTGAACTGGTGATAACATATTTTTGGAATATATGATTTATGGTTTTTAATTAAAAGAACAAATTACAATTCATTCTTTTCGTTTATATCAAATGCAACATTATTATTATTATTATTATTATTATTTATTTTGATAACTTATTTTAGTGAACCATTTAAACTATTTTATAATAACAATTCTGGACTGCAACTGAGAGACGGAATATTGTGATAGTTGAGATAAATTTGTATCTAGTTTTGCATGAATCTAATAAAATGTGAAATAAAAAAAAATTTGCACAACGCAATCAATTTTTAATAGTCCTTTGAACAAAAAAAAGATAATAATAAAAAGTGAAAGACTACATAAACTTAATCAGTTGAACGGCCGTGCGTAGGAGGCAGCTCGACCATAACGAAGTAGACAAGCTCAACGAGAGGTCGGACTCTCTCTCTTGAATCCAAATTGAAGCAAATTTCGTTAAGTTTGGCAGCAATTACTTTTGATACCTGACACGCGGTCATAATTGTGTTGCGCCATAGATCGCAACCGAACATGGGGGATGCAAAGAGCAAAATACGTCGGGGGTATAATAATTTACTAATATCAATTTCAAATTTCAATTAGTATCATCTCTGGCTCGCTCGGCCCGGACCCCAGCGGGGCATGCCATGATCTAAAATTCAATTTGTCCCTTCGCGGCGACGCGCCAACTACCGACGAGCGAGACGGAGAGATCGCTGCGGGCGCGCGCCGCGG
The DNA here is from genome assembly GCA_030523145.1 of Trissolcus brochymenae. Taxonomy (NCBI): domain Eukaryota; kingdom Metazoa; phylum Arthropoda; class Insecta; order Hymenoptera; family Scelionidae; genus Trissolcus; species Trissolcus brochymenae. The sequence goes on along the minus strand of JAQQRF010000210.1, from coordinate 77,445 downwards.
ATGCAACTCGCTGAAGGACCCCGTCGCACACATACGCGAAACACCAGTCGCATTATAAATTTATAACCCCCCGCCCCCTTTCCCGAAGTTTATTAAGTTCGGCGACCGATGCCTGCTTACGCGAAAAGCTCCAATATATTCGTTATTTATTTACGCGAGTTTACAATCCCCCTAATAGGGATCGACATAATCGGCCTCCGGTTCGCCTTCCTCGTGTGACTTAATCGCATTTTCTGCCGATGAAAATCTACGCTTCTTCGTACCAGTGTATACTATTCGTCAAACAATTTTTCTCGTAAAAATGAATGAACCCCCACATATTTCCATATTTTAATTGAATTTTTTTTAAATAATAATGCTGTATAATATAATAATGCTATACAGACAGAAAATTATTTCATAAATTGGACAAAATGTTGCACAATCCTGTTCAACGTTTTAATTCGAGCTGAATTTAATTTGTTGGATAAATGTTTGCTTTACATCATACTTCATCGACTGATAAAAATTTCAATCACTGATTGTGATTAATTGTAAATATCTTTTTGTGATTCTGTAATCATAATACAAAATTGAGCCGATGTTGATTTTTTTCAACATTCGTTAAATAATTCCAATAGTAATTTCTAATTTATGATTTGATAGTCCGTTTTCAATTTAATCACTAAAGCGTTTTTTATTGCAGGAACAAATTTCTGATCGGAAAATAAAAAAAAACCATCGCGCAATCACTTTATTAACTTAATTTTAAGTTAACCTGGCAATCGGATTGAGTAAGCCATGCATTAGTACGTAAAATTGTTTTTCTGATGAAGAAACATGATTCACAAGTGTGGAATTGCAAAATTGATGTTGTGAGGGTAATTTCCGTATCCGATTGTTGCAGATTGGATCGGTTCATGTGCATCAGCCGCACAACCATCACCTGTCTCAGACACAGCAGACGCAACAGCAACCGCAGCAACAACAACTGTCGCCCCAGCAGTTGCCAGGAGGTGGTGACGTGGCGGCGTCAAGCGGTGGAGGCAGAGGTTCGGCAACCGGGGGCGTGGGGTTGGCGGCCAGGGCCGGGGGAATGTTCTGCTACCACTGCCCCCCGGGCCTCCCGGCAGCGCGACTTCCGCCCTCTCTCGAATATCCATTTGCCCCCACACACCCTTGTAAGTGTAACCATCATGATCTCTCATGCACTGAATACAATTGAGGGACAACAATTGTGCCGCTGTGTTCATCCACTTTACCAGTTAATTGTACAACAGACATCCACAAATTTACATCAACGAATCCTAACATTTAAAAATTAGCAATAAAATTAAAATCTAAATTAAAATCTGTTTTCATATTTGTTTAAAATTTGTATAAGAGCGAGTTAAGTACTGAAATCGATCAATCGAATCATTAAATAATGAACAAAATCAAACCGAATCTCAGTTTCATCGCGTGCTTTCACTATTTCAATCATTTCATTTACTTGTGCTAGTAAATTGGACGGATTCTATATCTTTGCGGTACATTTGTTGTGTCTGAATTCGTAAGCGCCTGTTAGACTTAACTTGAGATCAACTGTAGACTAAGGCACAACTACTGTCCCTTAATTGTTTTCAGTGTGCTTAAAAACTGAATAAACTGAGGAACAAAAAATTTCAAGTTCCAGTTCAGTCGTTGCCAAACGTAACAAGTTTGATTATACGTTTGAAAAAAGGTGACAGATATAATTTGTAAGGCAGAATTTGAAGAAACCAAAAAATTTATATTAGGGTAACATTAAAATAAATTTATTTGGAATTGTTAAGTATGTTTGGAGTTTTGAATTGAAAATAAACTGATTTGATAAATTGTGAAATTTGATTAGAATTGGATCTAGGATGGATCTAGGAGGCCATTGGCAGTGGCTTAGTTTTAATTTTAAACAAGGCTCATTTGACGATGAGATTCATTTTATCAAGCAAAAGTATTATTCGTTGTTATTTACTTACGATTTGTTAATTACGAAATTTGAAATTCAGTATGTACTTCATCGTTGAGGTTTTTCTTTCAATTGCAAAGTTATTATGATCCGGCTGACGGTTAGGCAATCTTCCCTACTCAATAATTGAGTCAAATAGTTATTACATAGCTGCTTCATCCAATAATTAATAATTCTTGTACTGGCATAACATCATGAATAAAACATCTCAAATTCATCGATTCATAATTTATCGAGTGTTATCAGCAGCGGTTGTAGATACGTACAATATTCAGCGATGCAAATAAATATATTGGCGGGCTGTAAAGCAAAAACATGACAAAAACCAATTCGGGACAAATTGATGAAGCTGATCCAATTTCGCGTATTAGCCAATAACATCAAAGAACGATGCCGGTAATTCGGTTCGCATTTTCATAAAGCGCGCATTAAAAATGCATCGAAAAGGAAACGAACTTACAGCGCCGGGTAACGCGATAAAGCGGAAATGCAATCGAGGAATAGAGAGTGTGAGATAGACGTGGAAGAGATCAGAGGTGGTAGATTGATTGTGCCGGCACTTGCTACGGCGGAACACATCGATGAAGTTACATTACCGGCTAGACCGAGTTACGCAAAGTGGACGCTGCAAACTGGACTGCCGCGAAACTTAGTTTGCACTTTGAACCAACTTCCGGCTAAACCGTGATCCGATGTCGGTGCAAACTTTGACGATAGTTTGCTCGCTTGTCAATAGTCTCTCGTTCCGTTCAATGGACTATCCGACTATACTTTAGCACACCAGATTTCTATACACCAGTTAAACGCCCGAGCATTCTCTCCATCTCTCTCCCTCTCTCTCTTTCTCTCTTTGTCTTTCTCTCTCTGTATCGCGCTGTTTCTCAAATTCCATTTGGCCATTATGGAAAGTACGCGGCAGGATTTTTGACTCAATTAAACGTGCTCAAGTCAGGACAGAGACAGATTCAATAACGTCTATTTACACTACTTAATCACTCGTTGAAATAATTTTGCACTCTCAATTGGAATAAACTCGATAAACCGCATTGCTTGAATTACCTCAAGCACCTCCATTCGTTGCTGGATAGATAATCCGATCTCGAGTACAACTGGCCGAAGAAAAAGCCCCGCTTAATCATTGTGTCATCTGTGCAAAATCCATCAAGATTCAATTCTTCTTTCTCTCTGATCGGATTCTTGTTACTGATTTGAAAATAAAATTGAAGGTCTACCTCGATTAGTTTGATTAATTTTCATAGGTACCGTAATTGTTTATAAAAAGCGTGTAATTTTCACTTAACTTATCTAAACCTGGAGCATGCTGATAAGAACATCCAACCTCACGGACCAGCCATCAAGCTGCTACTAAGAGCATTATACTGTCCCAGTTTTGTTCTCCCAAATGCATTCAAGAATTTGTGGCTTGTAACTTTTACTATAAATCACAAAATGATCCCTTAACGAGCTAATCATTTCCTGAGGTTGGTAACGTGCTCGATTACCTTAACAAATAATTTGGACGAATGAAATAATACATGCAATGACTTTTAACGACGACAATATACCTGGCTGGTAAGCTACTCCGCTGTTGTATAAATCTCACGAATTTTTTTTTTTTTTTTTTTGTGAGATATTGCATCGCGACAACACACGCAAGTGTAGTCAACTAACGTGCGTAATAGATGATTGAACGTGAATTTGCGAGGAAGGGGGAAGGGTCCCCCAGGGACATCCGGGCACCCTTCTAGTCGCCGGATCCCCGCATACATAGCTGAGCCCCCTTCTCCATCGGGATAAACAGATTAGGTAACTACGTGATAAGTCGGTAAGTGGGTTCACTCGGCCCACGGTCCAGAGACCCCTCTGCACCGCGTCCCAACCCCGCGTCGACCCACCGACGTTCGCTCTAACATCTAACTACCTCGTTAGTGTCATTAGTAACGGTCGGGGTGTCATTAGATTTTGCTCGACATGTAGTTTTTCCAGCGAGTTCGCCTTGTCCGGTTTCCAACTTGCTGCAACTGTTCCCGTTTTCGAAGGTGAAACGTTAACCTCATTATTGTTCGCACAAATTGTATTATGAGATCAAGATGATTAAATAAACAGCCCGGTTGTATTGATTGCTTCACTCAGTTAATACCAAGTTTCTTTTTTCCAAAGAATTTTCGAGCTATGCGCGTGGTTACCAAGATTTAAAGTACTCGCAAAGTACTTCCTCTCTCTCTCTCTCTCTACGTATGCTTTCCCAACTCTACTCTCATCCAACTGATGGAAAAATTTGGTATGCACCTCTAGGGCAAATGAAATTTTCATGCAACCACTCCATGCAACATAATAGTATCTAAAATTACCGGCCGAAATATACTCATTCATATAAAGAGACAATATAAATTGTATATTAATTTTCCGACACAAATTGTAAGCTCAACGAGGTATTCATTGCGTCCATTTGATGCCGGTGAGCTCCCCCATGCTCAAACAAACGGCTGACATTGTTTTTGGGTAACGTGAAACACTCGAACAACGTCACACGACGCGAAATAATTGAAGTGCAATTGAAAAAAAAAAACAAAACAAAACAAAATGCAACGAAGAGCAGACGAACGTTTTGTTGAGAAAGACTATGCACTAAATTAAAGGACATCCGTCATGTACAAAGGACTCTCGACCCAAACAAATCAACGCCAAGGGACTGACGACACGTAGAGACGACTTCCTGCTTAGGAGTTGAGCAAAATTGATATATCTTTGTGCCCACTGACGCTGATCTGTTCGCTCTGTCACAGGTCAAAAAAAAAAAGGTGAAACGTTGATGGTAACCCGCATCTGTGAACGAAACACGCGCCATTCGTAAACTCACACCAAGCTCTCCACCTTACCCGGCAGTGTGCTGCTAATAAATTGGATCAGTCTGACTCCGGACAAGTTGTATGAGTTGTCCAGGATCCTGGCTTTACTTTCCAAAAGTCTAATCTAAGATCTTGAGTGGATTTCAGGTTTGACCTCGTGGAATTTTATTTACAAGCTGCTTTTTCTCGATCAGAACTCATTTGCTCACCTATCCAAGAATCAATAGATTTGTGTGTTTTCCTTTCTCTTGAATTATTGGACAATTTTATTGATTTGAAAGAAATCGGTGCACAATCACTGGTGCAATTTAAAAAATTCGTCAAAACACCACAGACTCGTTTATCTACGATCGAGGATCGAATTCAAAATATTTACAATACGATTTTGCGTTTCGTAACGCTGATTGACATTTGTTGAAACTTTTGGGTGGATATATCGATGGAGATTATCAGCTTCGAAATGTATTTTGTTTAATGACTTTCGTTTCATCAATCAAAACGTCTTGATTTATACCGATTACCGGTTGTTCGATAACGATTATAATCAATACAGATTTGTGTGAAATAATTTGATTACATTAAGCTGATCGTAACATATCTCTGCTATCTGGGCGCATAAGCTTCATTACTTCGATTATGAAAGATGAAAATCATTAATGGTTTATTCCATCGTTTATTGACAAAACTATTAGTTTTAATTTTAAAAGAAAGAAGAAATGAAAGAATAATTTTAAATAATTAAAGTCAATAGTTTTTTTTTCATTTTGCAAAAAAAAAAACTTAAAAAGTATAATTAGAAAGTTAATATTTCATAATTGCATCTATAATTCTGACATTTTTGATTAATCGCCAAAACAACCTCAATATTATATGAACAATATTCGATGATCTGATTATAGGAAATAAGCCTTCTTACACGTATAAGAACCACAAAATCTAATACAGAGGTGATTTGCACAAGTACAAACTTCGAAGGAGAGCTTGTTTTGATACCATATAGTGAAGTGGTCAACCATAAATGTTTAATCGGTTCGCAAGGTTACGGCGCGGCAAACTTAGACATAATCAAATCCTGTTATCAAAAGCGTTACCATTAGAAAAGCTGACAACGCCTCATTAAGACCTGTGCAGGTTTAGTTGCGCGCGGATCAAACGGACAAGGATATGCTGGATTCTAAAACAGGATAAAGAGGGACCGAGAGATCCGATGGCGCGGAAGTGGCTAATGAGAGAGACCGAACGGAAGAGCCGATGTAGGCAATCCCGGAACCGTTCATTAATGTTGCAAAGCAATCAGCGCAATTAATTACCGCAACGCTAAGCTCGGCTTAACGAAAAACTCAAATTAATTTCCTAAGTACATAAAAATTCATGTCGACTTTACGAATCGACTCCTCCCAGTTACTACATAACTGCAAATTACAATTAAAATAACATTATCGCGTGCCTCTTTCAAACGTCTTTCTATTCGTGATTATAAATTTGCAATGATACTTAACTGTTCTATAACTGAATCGAATCCGCATCAGATGAATTTTGAATTTGAATCGCAAAAAATTTCAACTGATTATCATGGACAAAACTTTCCTTTGTGTTAAAACTACAAACCCTGCAAAAACGACAGAATATGAATTTGTTAATCATGCAAAAGCTTGTCAATTAAGTTATAATCATAAATTAATAAGAATAATATTCTTTTACAAGAAAAATATCTATAGGTGAAGAAAGTTTATTCTTGGATCAGTTATTTTCTTACAGTCTACATAATAATCTATTTAGTTAACGAAAGATCAGACAGTGAACACTGAAATAATGTAGTCATAGCATCTCTGAAAAATAAGTATCAAGTTTTCGGTTAACAAATAGAATTAAACGAAAACTTTTAAGTGGTTTAAATTGTTATTAAAGTTATCAACTGGCTGTCACCAGATACGAGTTACTCGGCGTACCATCCGGCTTTGCACGGAGTCGGTGAGGATTCATTCGTGAGGAGAAAGCAACGCAGAAACAGAACGACTTTTACTCTCCAGCAACTAGAAGAGCTCGAATCTGCCTTTGCTCAAACTCATTATCCAGATGTCTTTACAAGAGAGGATCTCGCGATGAAGATAAATCTCACAGAAGCCAGAGTTCAGGTAAGGCGATATTTCCTAGCTCTGGTTATTTATAGTCATATAAATTATTAACGTTTGTTCAAAGTGGAAATCTGAAGAAATAGTCGAATTAAATTGATTAAAAATTAAAATCATAAAATGTTATAGTTTAAATCATTTGGATTGATTTCTTTATATTAATTGGTTCGAGTTGAAATTAAATCAACAAAACGACGACAGTGACAAATTTTCGACATGAAAAAGATGTCACGCCATAAATATCAATTACTTAGCGACTTTAACGAAATTCCGAGTCATCTTCCAACGTCACCGAGATCAAATGAGACATATGAAAAATAATGAAACTATCAAATAACGTGTTGGACGAAATCATTGTTAATAAAGCGTACATCTTCGATGCCGCTACTACGCAATTCAGGGGGCCTCAAGCCTCTAGAGACTTGCTGACACCCTCAACCTGACATAATCTTCTGACACAGTAAGCCGCTAATCTGAGGGATTACTTTGCACTATGCCATGCTCTGCGGTAGTATTTACACGCAGTGGATTGCAAGTACCCGGTGCGCTTATCATTTCAAAAAATTAAAACTCTGCTTTGTTCCATATTTGTGTTTTACTCGCAGCTTTATTCCAATGTTAACGTGATTTTTGTTTCTCAAAGTGATTCGCATCTTAAACTTTTTTTGATCTACTTTTTTCAATTAATAATGTTAACTCTCAATTTAATACTCCAATTAACCGTTTTTTGTTGTTTTAATAACGAGAGAAAGATAATTCCTCAAAAACTGATCAAAGAACGTGGTTTGTCGATAGAGTGTAACGAAACCTGGATTTAATGTAACTCAATTTTGAAATTTTCGAAAACGTGAAACTCTCGCAAGAGATATTTGATTGAATTTTTTTTCTTCTGCTTCAAAAAACAATGCAATATCGTTTCAATCAACAAAAATAAATTGATTGCAATGTTGAACCAGCTTTTTTATTGACAAACCCGAAATTTATTGATATGGAACAGTATGATTTTGTATCAAGCAATTTCTGTATTAAAATACACTATAACGAGAGAACGGCTGTTATTTATCGAATTGAACAAACCAAAATGCGAATGTATATTGAACTCTGAAAAGCATGAAACAAAGTTCGTCAAAGTTTGGCGTTGTTTGACGTCGCCAGCGCAGCATGCAGGATCGTACAATATGACGCGAAGAGGATAACCTCGGCTGGAACACGTTGGGGTGGTATGAAGCCGAGAATATGACGCAATTACGGCGCAGACTCATTGTTTCATTAGCGAAGACAAAGAGAATCTGGAATAATGGACAAATAGGCGCGTTTATGTAGTGCCGTTCTCTCGACTACTCCAATTAGAAGCTCCTGGGGGGTCGTCGAGGCACGTTCTCTCCACGCATCACACATGACGAACTCGCTACGGACAGCGTTTAACACAACATTCAATCAAATAAAACTGAGAACTATTTACCAACTAACACTCTCGCGCTGATGATACTTGAAACAATTGAACTTTGTTCAAATGTTGTGTTCTATCAAATGTATAATCATCATCAAGTGTAAATGATAGCAATTACTTGATTGTTCAGTTTAAATATAGTAGATTTCTAATTTTTTGTTATTCATTATTTATTACGATACAATGATTGAAAAAGCGATTTTTGAAAGCAAAGGAAATGAAACAAAAAAATGTTGGAAAATTGAATCCGTCGATTCGTGCATATAATGGAAATAACATTCAACAGACCATATCTGCTTTTATGTTAAATTTAAGAAACTGAAAGGAAACATCGACCAATAACCTCGATTCGCCGATAAAAGTACGGATTGTGAGCAACTGATAAAAGGAGAAGTAAAAAATGTATAAAACGTCAAATGATGTATATATTTGTAAAATGCATAATGCCGCTTATAAATGTCGAAACAAATGCGGATTGAGACTGAGCGAGAGACCATCACTGATATATTTATGATTAAATTCGCATTGAAAAAAAATGGGAGAAAGGCAGCTCGGGATGACGAAGGGGGGTTGGCACGGCCAGTCCCGAGGGATTCGCGGCTTTGTTCCCAGCTATTACCCTCCCCCGTCAACCCTTAGGATACTATTATATCTTCCCTGGCAGCTCCTCTCCACTCGATTCTCTTCTTCCCTGAGTTGGAAGTCAGGCTCATCGTATTTATTTTATTAAACCATTTTCCCAAGTCTCTCGAAAAACTTTCCAAACGTCACGCGGATACGTCTGCAGACATTTTCGAAGCCCATCTCGCAGTATCTTCGATTGTATTACGTTCACCGGTGGATGGCCCAATCGAACAAGTTGAAATCGATTCCGCTTCGAGTCTACTTATCCCTTGGGGAACGCTCGTCAAACTTTGCCGCGTGTACCGCTGAAAAATTGACGTTTTGAATTATGTCAGTCGGTGGTCCGTTTTAATTATCAGCGACGTTGCTCGTCGTTTTTAATAACAAATAATATCAAACTTGCCGCAGAAATGTCAGAGAAAGATATACGACGAGGCAGAATTTTCTGAAATGGAAAAATCAAGTTATTCTAATGAAAATCATGCTATCACAATTTGTGCGAATTTAAGTATTTTCTCTGGTACTCGTTTTTTTGAATTAGTCCAAATTTATGAAGGTTAACGTTTAAATTGGGGTTGAATATCGCGAGAAACGGGCAAAAAAGAAGTAAAAGGGATGAGAAAGAAGTCGTAACATACACAACGAGATACAATATAAACTAGGAAGACAGCGAAAATCCTACGTATAATAAAGTCTTTTCAGTTGGCATTATGTCAAGTTAGCCTCGTTAGCAGAACTCGAGCTTTTTTTAAAAAAACACTCGTCGGCAGTGGTTGCTGCTGACTCGTTGAACATGCACGCCAGCCCCTCATTCTTTTGTTCCATGATACTTTGTTTTGTATGCAATTATCGCGGCGTGTGATATCTCTCTGATGACCAAGTCGGCGTAGAATGTTCAAAGCTTTCTTAACTATTCCAACCAGTTGACAAGCATTTACATAACATTTTTCTGCGACACTTTAATAACTCAACCTGCTGATATCACAACCAGAGAAAACAAAAGTTTTTCATCAAGTTAACAGACATTCCGTTAACACTTGAAAATGCTCAAATTATTATCTGTTCAATTGATTTAACAATTATCGATTTATAAGTGCATTGTCATGTCAATTTCGCACTTAGATAGCACCGGTATTCAATAAGCGTGTATAATACAATTGCGTCAGCGACAAAGATTCAGTACATTTTACTTCAATAACAAAGCAAACACGCCAAATCTATTTAAACAAACATTGAAAAGAGTTATTCATGTCTAGATTTAGGTTCCCGATTGGACAAATTAAGCATCAAACAGAGATTTGTAATCTCATTGATAAAATACATATGAATGAACATTTTTATTTTATTCTGCATGACATAACAAAGATCCATCTTATTTCAGCAAAAGATCAGCAAGTAGACAAACTTGATGCAACACATAAATATATTTGCTGTTCAGAAGAAATAAATAAGCGCCGACTTAATACAATTTATTAACTGTGAATTTTTTGTTTCGCCATTTGTTCAGGTATGGTTTCAAAATCGTCGTGCAAAGTGGCGGAAAAGCGAGCGACTCAAGGAGGAACAGCGAAAGCGTGAAGGCAACGGGATGGAAGCTGGTTTGCCAGCAACGTCGTCCAGTGGGCCAAGCCCTACGAACCAACATGAGACCGACGTTGGAAGTGCCGAAGGCGACGATGCCGGGCCAGAGGGTGGTACCTGTTCGCGAAGTCCGAGCACAACCTCTGCCTCCGTGAGTCCTCGGCCACAACAGCTCCAGAGTCAGCCGTCCTTAAGCGCGGGCGTTGCGACGCCACCGCCGAGCGCCACTCGAGCGCCGCCACCGGCGAGCACAGTTGGTGGGCTTGGACCACCCACGGAGAGGTGAGCTTACGCTTTCGTTTGTATTTACGTCTTTAGGAAATATCACGAAGGGTGTGCACACGGGGGCTGCCGGACCGGAAACCCGACACGCGCCATTAAATCTGCCGACAGCCACCCTGACGCATCTTAGTGCACCACTTTTCTCTCCAATCTTTCACCTTCTTCTCACCCACCAGCCAGACGAATCTCGTAAAACCTTGCAAAGTATTTGATTTTGATAACAAATTTCATACGACATAACTGTAAATTAAGTGGCAAAGTATGTGTCCCTGGACGACAAACAATTTATAGATTAAAATTGAAAGAAAATTCTGGGGTTCAACATTTTGGTACGATAAATTGTGCATAAATAAATTGAAATATGTCAAATGTTTTATTCAAAAGAATTGAAAAATAAAATTATTCAACAAATTACAAACAATGATTTAAAATAAAAGCTATGTTTCATTTGTCTTCAACTTGATTTTCAAATTTAATGTGATTCATTTTAAAATGAACTTAATTAAAAGTTATTCACTGTATCGTCTATTTTTTGCATGATGGCATTTCAAATTTTCTCGAGAAAGACGGGAACTTGAGGGAAAAAAATCGTCAAAATAATGTCAAAAGTTTTCAAGGGTCGTCATTTGCAGTTCCTGCTCTTCGCGCAGACGACAAAAAGGGCGCCATTACTTTTTCTTGGGAGTTCATTCGCCCCCCGTGGATGTTCGGAAGTGAAGTATACTGGCAACGTTGAGTCGTGGTAAACACTGTCGTCTCGTTATATAACTTCCGGCTCGCTCGTATTTCATTTCGGCTCACTACCTTCGTTATAACGCACCGCGCCCTTTTTATCGCGTCACTTCATTTTTATTCGCAGCTTTATTACGACTTTATTATACGCATTAAAATTGCTCGGCGCTTGCTCATGTCGATTCGCGAGCCAAAACGACGATAATACCATCGAAGATGTTGCGGAAATAAGAGAGAGGCAACGGGGATAACCGGGTATACGAAATAGCTGGCGAAGTTACTTCGCCGAAGTCTCCGCGGTTGTAATTTATTTAAAACCGCTCACCGTAAATATATCCTCATCATTTATTCAGTTGCTCGTAGCTCGCTACAACTCCCAAGTAAGCTTCTGCCTTCTGTACGCGCGCTTTTTGCGCGTCTAGGTGGCGCTGCGATGTGCCGCGCTTTTGTAAATCCCTGGCCCCTGTCATCCTGCGTCAGCCTCCGTCACGGAGCAACTCGCGTATCACGTATGTAGACTTACGTGAATCTATTATGTATTGTGCGAACTATGAACCCAAAGAGCTCCTCACAACTAACCAAACACTGTACCCAAGATCGTCATTCGATCTCAATTCTCCGCAGGCACCCTTAAGGGCTCCTAGGGCAAATCAGAATTCTACAGCTCTTGCTCAAACACTTGTCTTTTTGTTCGCAAAAGGTCCTGTCGAGTACTGAGATATAATTTTTTTTCGTGCAAACTTTGGAAGATCTAACCCACCACGTATCTCATAAATTTCCATTTATAAAACATACTTTCCCAAATTTAGCAGAAGCAAAATTGAACAAGAAAACATCTTTATGGAAACCTGAATTTAGTAGTGAGTTACATTTAGTCTAATTGATGTATACTCCTGATGTAAACTCAATAGCAAATGAATTAATTAAATTCAACTACAGTTCAGCATACACTTAACAAGAGAGTTATGAAAATTTGTTCGCTGACTTCATAAACTTTATTCAGTGAGTTCTTACGGATGTCTTTTCAAAGTAATCAAATTCTTTGAATATTGAAAGGATTTTCTCGTTAATGAAGGTTCAAAAGACCCTTCCGGTGGAAGAAAAATCTTCAAAACTTGGACGGGCACGATCAAATAATAAATATTTAATCACTGGGATTTTCAATTTTTCATCCCGTTACAACGTAAAAGTCTTTCTTTTATATTAATAAATCACTTTGTTTCATGCATCTTGAATCCACTCCAAGAAGTAATATCGTAAGACCATTCTTTCATTAGATCAAGCTAACCGGACCAATTCCAAGTCAATTAATTCGCCTTGATTCGAGATTCAAGTGATTGATAATAATAAAACGAAAAAGAGAGGGAAAAAAGCACACTGTCTCTCAACTTTGAAAACCACCGAGCCAATTAAAACTAACTTGGCTCGGTTCAAATGAAATGACAAATACGCTTGCGATAATCAAGTCAATTAAGCAAAAGTTTCGTCATAACGCAATGTAAGTCTCTAACGGAATGACAAATTAATTGTCACAATGGCACAACACAACTCGCGGCCTCTTCTTAATTCCTCAAACGTTGTTAACCGTGTTCATAACGAATTATTTTACTTTCACAACAGACGGAGAGAGAGAGAGAGAGAGAGAAAGAGAGATAGTTTGTTGAATTTATTTGTATACATTTACTTGCGCAAGCGGTACGCGTATCAAGCATACATAAATACAGACGGCGTGTTTCACGTGAGAGAGGAAGCTAATTGCCTCTAATTATCGCGCTTACCGCGAGTTCGGGCTTTCCAGCGCAACTCCAAGTTTGTGCGCCGCCCGCCCGCCCGCTGGATGAAACTACCATATCCCTACCTGACCGCGTTTCATCCCACTAGTGAATTTTGCTTCGAGTCAAAGCATCGACTTTGGCTTGCGCTGCATAATCAGCATCTGGCGTGGCTGCTTTCAACCATGAAACCAACATTGGATGGCAACTTGCGCGTTACATTAATTAAATCATATTTGCAATTAATGTTTGTAATAATCATCAACGCCTGCTCGGAGACGAAGCCAACTTGTCGACTGAAATACGCGAAACGTCTCGTTCCTTCCGCCCTTCGTCCCCCTACTCGTCTCTTCTTCGAACGTAATCTGATTAACGTTTCATAACACCAACGATGTATCTCATCCATCTAATCAGACAGCTGCACTGTGCATAATTACTTAACTGTCGGACAAATGCCAAACAACGCGTTGCTCTCACTTTAATTCCCGACATCAATTCTCGGCATTAGCAAAAGTATTTTTTACATTCAATTAGCCATTTAATTACGCGTGCGTTTGCGCATGATTAATTCATTAAAATTGATTCATTTTATTTGCCGTTCGTCAGAAACTTTTATCCACAATCACTCCGTACGATTTTTTGTTGTTGTTTGTTATTATCACGATTGCAAAATGCGAAATGTATTGAAAAGATACGCAATTTATCGTACAATAAATTATCAGTAGCCCGGAGAGAGCTTTCAAGGAAGAGTCGTAAATTTGGGTTTGCAAAAATGCAAATGGAAATTTGGTAGCTTCCCAAAAGTGGTTGATAAATCATGTTATGCCACATGAATCACTGGTTCTCGAATCACCGAAAAATAGATGAATGGCGATGTGTTTTTCAACGGAACTATCTTTCTGTGTTGCAGCACTCCATCGTCCGGTGCGGGCTTCAGGCCAGTGGAGCCTCCCACTTCTTTGTTCTTCTCGCCTCATTTAGCGGCCCAGTTCTCGCCACCCCTCTTCAGTAAGATTGTGAGCAGCACCCCGACTTCTTTGACCTCGGCAACGCCGTCGTTATGGACCACCAGCGAGCACCGGTCCGGAAGTTTACAGGATATGCTATCGTGGTCTCCCGCGGGCTGGCCGAGCTCGCTTTGCGGGTGCTGTAAGCCCGGGAGCAACGACATCCATCGAACCAGCAGTCTAGCAGAACTGAGAAGGAAGGCTCAAGAACATTCAACGGCGTCAGCTTTGTTGGGGGGCCTGGCCGGGTTCCCCGGAGGTCTGCCTCTGCCATTGCCTTTGCCCCTACTGCCACCGCTGCTCAGTTTGTCGAGAAGACCCGAACACCACCATCACCTGTCTAACATTGTCCATCAGATCCAGCCGGCGACCAAGGAGGATCCGTAGAACCCCAGCTGGGCTGGACCTTCGCAAGGTTCCTTTTGGCGCGCCAGCCGAGGCACAAGTCTAAGACCTTGATTAACAGACACTCCTGGAGGACCATCTTGTGCCTGTGAAAACAACGTGACAATAGAGATCTCATTCTCGAAAGGATACATTGTCATCATTGTAAAGCGTTACGTGATTGGAGGAGGCGAGTTTAAATTTGTGATGGGCTGACACAAGATTTCAGCGAGGGAAACTTGTTTGCAATGTAAAAGTGGACTAGCAAGTGAACGGGGAGCAAAATGAGAGCGGTCGTTCGAACGAATGGAAACATATTCTTCAACTGTTTCAAATTTTTCTGATAGCGAAACCAAAAAAAGAAAAAAAAAGAAATAAACAAACAAACAAACAAATAGTGACCAAAAGAATTGTAGTGATATAGAAAGTGTATATTATTTCCTGATAATCATCAACGCTGATAAATAATTAAAGATGATGTAAACTAAAAATTATTATATATAGCGATTGTGTAGACACTGTGGTAGTTACACCGAATAAATTCGTTCTCGTGACACAAAAACGGTAACTTTAAATCTGGTCTTTGTCATTTCCAAGAATACCTGATTTATTAAACAAAATGGATTTGAACAAATTCATTATTCTTCTTTTTTATCCTTTGATAAATACAGCTTGACAAATCACTGCCTAAAATTGTTTGTTTATCTTACTAATTCATTTTATTTCTAATCAGAAACAACTTCATTGATCTGACGAGAAATTCGACAAACACCGATTGAGTCTTATCGAGCACCAAGGCAGAGATTTCATTGCAGGAGGTCTCTGATGTATAAGCAAGGCGTCATCATATTCTGTTGTTGAAATAACTGAAATTTTTTGTGGCGCAGCCAGTCGAGCGGAAAACTTGGATGGCTCGCAAGATAAGCTGTTATTTGAGGTCTATTGCGTCTCGTGCAGTTTATTTTCAAAGCAAGAGAACTCGTAGTTGGGTCTTCATTCATACGAAGAAAAGTTTTAATGGAACAAAGAAACCAAAACGTCATTTCAATGTAAGAAGGGTTGAATGGGTGTTAATAATGCAGTATTTGATTTTTTTTATGACACGTGAATCAAGATGTATATCCGAGAGGAGACAAATCGACATTTGCTTGAAAAGAGAACGACACGCCAGAAGAAAGTTGAAAAAGTATAGAAGAGCAAAGAGCGGCAGACAGGATTGTTGGCAATCAATGCTGTTCATAAGAAAAGCTCGCCTTCTCTTATGGGATCAACCCTCTTTCGGGTCCTTGGAGGGGTTGCGGAGCGTAGAGAGGGGCCGTTCCCGGCTCGACCAACCAGAGACAAGACGCCATTGATCGGCACGTGGCTCCGGTTGGCTCGCCAGCCGTGGAGAGTTGGAGTCGGAGGGGAAGCCGCGACTTCAACATGGTGGGACACACAGCGCCGGGACGTGCGGGTCCAAGGGCGCTTCTGCACACTCGGTTACACTTACTGGCAAACCGTATTAATCAACGACTTCATGGTTTATCCCTCATTCCCCGACTCTCGCGCGTTCCAATTCTCTCCTCATCCTGCGTCTACTTCACGCAGATGTCAGTTTCACCAAGCGAGAAGGAGACGAAGCTAGTCGGTTTGATATCACGGGTGAGGCAGAGAGGAGGCGCTAAGAAGTACACAGTAGCCTCTACTTTCCGCCAAGATTCAACTCTTCACAATGTTTCATAATAATCCAACCACCGGCAAATTTGGCAATCTTTTTCCCAAACTACGTTATCTTTCATACATTTTATTCTTATTTAATTTTCCACATCCATCCGTTAATCTTCATATTTGAATGAATTTGCAAAGTTTGGCTCCATCCAGTAAACACGATAAATAATAAAAGCTAGATTGATGTACGTTGGAGGAGTAAATTTCGTATAGTATAATTTACTAATCTTCTGAGGAAAACTGGTTTTACTCTGGTTTTAAGTCCAGCCTAACAATAAGCTTATCGATATTCTGTTTTGAAGATCATTTGTTAGTTTCTACAATTCGTTTTAACTTTATTTATGTCAACAATTATAAAAAACAAAAATAATTACAAATAAATTTAAAATAGTTAGTAAAAACAGTTATATAAAATTTTATAAATTCACTTGTACATTCTTGTGAGACTGCTAATTAAATTGATATTACGCAACGTTTGTTTGTGGCTGGGAAAATTAGGTAATGCATCATCTCTGATGAATTGCTTGAATCAAATCGTTGTAAAAGGCAAGAGAGCGACGACGGTAGACAGTGATTAATAACGGATGTCGTTTGACGCCGTTCTTGCCCCGACGTCATCCAAGAGTATCTGACGTTATGTACAGAACGCCTTCGGCACTTCGCCTTTGCCTTCTTATGCACGATAAAAGGTTTTGCGAAATTCATTGTCAGGCAATTTGCATATCAAAGCCACGTTGCGGTCGTTGGAACCACGCTCCTCGCTCATTTGACCTCCCAACCTACCCCCTCTCTCAATCCTCTTAGACATCATCATTACGTGCAGGCTTTGATGGAATTAGTAAAAATGCTCGAGCACTTTACACCACGTCGACTCCGAAAGAAAAGTAATTTCTTGCCGAGAAAACTTGGCCATGCTTAAACGTCTCCGTTAACGACGTCGCAGTAATGAACGAAGTAACGCTTACTGAATTTTTAACGCTTTTACCTTAAACATTGTCGATTATGTCTCGCTAAGTCAATAAAGTTAACATTGAATAATTTACAAGCGCGCTATGCAGATACCACGTTTTTTTGCAATTTTCTGATGAAACAAAAGGATTATACCGTCACGAGTAATCTGATTAAGTTTTTTTATAGCTCTTTATGTGATTATATCGAAAGAACCGACGCTAAAAAATGAATACATTGTTGCAAAGTTTCTTTCCTGGGCTTATTATTCTGTTATTTTCGTAACGATATTTAATCGTCATTTGACGAGCTATACGAAACTTTTAATGAGAGGTTGCTATTATTATTTGTGTAATTCATAAATTAGTTTATCAATTTACAAATTTCATAAGGTTGATGACCAGGAAAATAAATTTCTCAAACATTTTCTTCCAAATTATTTTTTTAGATACTTTAAGGATAAGGCTGACAACATAAGTCTCATACTACTGATTTTAAGAGAAATTGATCATTTCTGTTATAATTTCATTGAAATTAATTTTTTATGAATTCATTAGACAAACTATCATTATAAAGTACATAAGTTTACTTTGAAAGATTTGTACAAAATCAATAAAGTAATAAATTTGAAAAGATTGCAAATTTATAACATGCTGATCCAATCGTCGATTCCTTTACTTTTGTCCGAGAAAATGAAAAGCCCGAAAGATATGTTTCAATCGTAGAAACCCAATAATCAGTCATGAAATTACACTCCATGGTCTTGGTGCATCGATTCCAGAGAGGAGTTCGGAAAAACTGGAAAGAAGATCAGTGATATGCCTTAAAGGATTTAGCACGAGCCGCTCGCGGCAAAGAGAATTTATCGAGGTTGTCTCACTGAGCTAAGGGGATCAAGAGACGCAATGATTTTCAATTTTCAAACCCACTTCCGTAAGAAGCCGCGTGTCTCTATTCTCTTGTCGCATTAATAACTCCCCGCTGCCGTTGCACGACGTTATGCATATTATGCAATGTATAGGATATTACAAGAGGGCTGACTACTTCATTTACCAAATTCAAACAGACGTCTCGAATTATTCAAGTTCCGAACAATACAATGAAGAATCGAATATTTATAAATGACATTTTCATTCATTTAAAATTGATCCCCGGTGTGTAAAATCCTATAAAAAACTTTATTTTGAAATGTTGATCCATGACAAAAGATAACTGGTCGCACAGTTTGTATGTACTCCAAATTGAAAAATTTAGTATATTTTACGACAATTTTATGGTTATATTATTTTTTCCCCCATTGCTAGAGCGTTTTTATAACACATATTCATTTATAACGTATATTCATACCGAATTATTTTTACACCAGGGCTGAAAGCATAGCTTAAAAATTCAAGCGATTCATTAAACAATTAAATATGTTAATCGTCAAAAGTATCGTGAAAATTCAGTTAGCATTAGCTGACTAACGGGTAAATAGAATATCACCGTATTTTACGTAATACACAAATTAATTTGCATATCAACCGCTGTAATACCAAAACGCATTACCCAATATAATTAGTATTCGGATTGCAATTCAATAATTAACACTAGTGTGCACACATATTGACATGTTGAATTACTAATCGGTGCATTCATCGAGTTCCATGAATCCCTCGATGCGAAAACAGAGATCATCAAGCACGATTCACTGCGCGAATTGATTAATTGTTTAATAAGGCCAGTTATACGTGCAGACATCGTGTTTATGAATTATGATGAATCAAGTTTTTTTTACTTTTAATCTTTCAATGAAATAACCGAATTTTTCCTGTATAATATTGCAATCGACAAATGTAACAATAAACAAAAATAAACTTATCATCAATAATTCAAGGGCAGATTCATCATCCTGATGTCAGGACTGGTAGCAATGGATAAAAAACTTGGTTGCCGAAAAGACGACCATGACGATAAATCCCCGAAGCTTCCAACTTAAAACATTCATCGGAACCGTCGAAAAATTGTATTTTAGCAAAATCATACGTCCTGCGGAAAATATATTTCACGCGTGAAATTGTGTGTTTTATCGTGAAACTTCTAACAGTCGATAGGATCAGAAATTAAATTGAATTTCGTAAAACATGAACGCGGTGATAAATAAAACTGACAAATAATAAAAATAGACGAACAAACGGCTCGGGATGGAACGAAAAGAAGAAAAACCAGTTAATGGTTTTTTTTTTCAACGTTTACCGACGTAGCCGTCGCATGGTCGTATTATGTGATTTATTTGATGTTTGGCCACCCTCGTATGCACGAGCGTTATATTGAGCGTGCCTCCCCTTTATGTATAGACTCTCTCGCTGCAGCCAGAAAACCACTTTAATGAACCGGTCACCATATCGTCAACATAGTCGAGCAGCCGCCAATTATTCAACAAATGTTATAATTGGCGCATTCCATTACGTGTAATGGATCGCACTTAGCGGCCGTCGGTGTGATTGGGAGTTGGCGCAGCCGGGAGGAAGCAACTAAGAGGAACCCAGCGAGGCAAAGGGATGAGCCAATCTCGATAATACTATCCTAGCAAAAGATGTAATTCACACGCAATGCCAAATAATTTTAAAATTCATAACTTGCAATCATTTTCATCTCGAACATTTGTAAAAAAAAAAATAAAAAATCAAAATTATACTCTCCAAAGAAGCTTTTTACCTCCTTTTTTCTCATCAGGATGAGCTTTTTTTAGATGCGACAACTGGTGTTGAGCGTCATAATTTGATTAAATGCAATTTTCACATGCAATGTTAAAAGGTTTTTTTTTAACTATGAAATTTTTTGAAGTTGAAAGCCTTTTGATTACACTTTACTGATTCGTTTGCAAAATAAAAATACAATTTCGAATTTATTTGTTAGTAAAAATAAATACTAAATAATCGAAACTATATTAATTTCAAACTTTCAATACATAGATGGGTAAAAGAGAATAAACAGTCATACGTGCGTTATTATTGTCAATTAGAAACCGAACACGAAAGAGCTATGGTTAGTTGGGTTATTAAACAATTATGTTACATTGGCGATAGTATTGCAAGCGAAATTGACTAGCTACGACGGATCAACCCGTACAGAAACCTATGCGCCACTGGCCTCAGGTGTATCAGCCTGTTAGTATCGAATTTATAATTCCATTAAGCGCACTCTCTCGTAATAATATTCGTATTGTGATTCCTTCTGTATAGGGTGCCATGTGTGACACGACAAATTGCAAGTGGCAAGTAAACCTGGAACTAAATTAATTTTATAAAAATGTTATATTTTTTTATTTAGTTTTTTTTCTTTCACAACGATTACTAATTTTATTTGAGATTACGTTGTTCTATAAACACGCAGAATCAAATTTGAAGACATTATATAACTTGTCTGTAATTACCCATCCATTCAAGAATTTTCTACAGGGTTTTATAAGTTTTATAGCACAATGTAAAATCTTGTATAAAATGGTTCAAAAGTTTCTAAGTATTAAATGAAGTTTTAAATTCTGCATATAAAACATTAATCCAAATGGTAATAACTGCTAGTTCAAAAAGTTGATACGCTTTTATGACAGAAACAAATTAATGCCATTTTATAAGACTTTTAAGTACATTGAATTACACAAAATTGTGATTAACTTCAGGTACGATTTTTTTAAATTAAATACTCAATTTTAATATTGTGAAAATGAATAATTTATTATAAAAATATCGTTTTCAAGTGAATTTGATAACATACATCAAGTGGTTTTCAATCAGTTCAGCTGTAACTGGTAACCGTTAACAAATATAACCTTCTATTAACTAATCATAGCAACACAAGATACGGTAATTTGAGCATGAAAAGTCTGAAAGTACTCGCCCCTTAATGTCACTTTCATTGTTCAACATATTGATGGACTTAGCACGTGGCGGCAACGCGCTATACGTTATTCTAGATGATTGTTTCACTATGTTCATGAGCGAGAAGATACTTAAACGTTGCACGAGCCATTAAGCTTGAATATTATCTTGATGCAAATATCGTTGTGCGCGAAAAAGCTAATATTACATCTCATATTAAAATCTTTATTCATCCGTGTTACAAAGTAGTCGTTTATATTCACACACCCGACCCCGACTGTGGTACAAAAAAGCATCAGAGTGATATAAAAATGCTTACAAAATGTTTTCCATATAAACTTTTCGTCGCACTTTTGTGTATCCCTCCTTGAATTTGAATTTGACGCAGCTCTTCCTTATCGAGTCAAGACTTATCGAACTTTCCTCATTCACCTTTCTAGTCTCCAGGATTCTTTTCTGATTTTCTCGTTGTTTGAATTTGTCAAAAAAGGCATTACAGTTCTGAAACAGAAACAAAAACAAAAATGAAAGCTTTTAGTTAAAATGTTTCGGTGTAAATAGCATTTTTTCGAGAAATGAAAAATTCACATCGGTATTTGAATAGCAAAGTGCTTTGTTTTATTCATATTTACAAAAAGCTATTGACAAGAAAGAGCACAGTTTGCGGCAGTGAAAACAATCTCATCTGTTTACGTTGTTGCAGATGAGATAAAATAAATTATTTCATTTAGTTTGGAAAAAAAGAGCGTTCAGAGTTGATAAAAAATGGTAAAAAAGGGGGAAAAATAAACAAACTGGCGAAAGAGAAATCAATTTTTATTTGGTGGAAACTGCTCGGAGAGTTGAACAGAAAGGGTGACCGGACATAACGACGCCTTTGGTTGAGTTTCAATTCGATCTTTTGCCTTCTATCTATACTCTTTTTCACATTTTCTCCACTTCCATTCAAACTATTCGCTTTACTGAACAGCAGCAAAAAGAAATAAAGGAAGAAATTTTGTACATTATTTGAATTTACACGCAGTATATAAGATAATATATTTTCCGCACAATTTCACACTTGTGAAAAATTATTATAACTTGGAGCGCTGTTCCTAATCGAATTTGCTTATGAAATATTGATACTACATTTAAAAACATTCTTCCGGAACCGAACGAGAAATTTCATCTGATTTAAAAGTTATACAAATTCATGAAATTGGTTCCGCCTTTTTTGCCCCTCGAAATCGTCTATCCCTAAACATCAAGACATCAAAATCTCCGGCCAAGATTAATCGTCTCGCTCAAATCTCCGAACTCCTTAAACCGCAAAAAAATCTACTCAAAGCTTCTTCTTTTTCTTTAGGAGAAAAAAAGAATAAAAATGCCACCCAACAATGGTTTAACCAAACGATCAATTTCTTTCAAAACCTAATGAATAGCTAATTCCCAACATGGCGCCCTAAATTATTCCTAAACGGGTTCCCACAAAAAGGACCGTTATTCTTGCGAATCGCAAAAAGTATGATGCTGCGGAAAACATAAGTTAATGCGAGTCGTTAATTCGTCGGGGATTGATCGGTGGAAGCACTTATAGTACAACGGACAATGCGAGAGAACGAGCTATCCTTCGTTTTCTCTTACTCGGACTCTTCCGGTTGATGAAAGGGAACAGCTTTCGGGCCGTATACACAAACATCCTAATAGCGGCTACATTAGAGGGTCCTTCGTAATGCACACTCGGCTGGCTATAGATGGCACGTGCCTGTACAGGCGCGGATTCAATGTGGAACACCAGCCGAAGAGTGTCGAGGGCTCGCGTAATCGCAGGGGCGTCGCACGAGGGGGGATTCCTCGCGGTGTCGGCACGCCGGACATCGCAATCCGGACGTCCCGCCCATCCAAATGATCCTTTGTCCCTCTGCTGATGTCTAGCCGCCACTTTATCTCGAAATCCTCTCCAGGCTCAATTGTCATGATAATGTCGCTATCAAGAGCTTATTTATCAATGTCGCGACGAAAATAAACTTCTTTTTTTTTTGCTCAAGGAACAGCATTTGATTTTTTACTCGGATGCTTCACTGACGTTACGACTTTCTGTAGGCGATGAAAATGATCTTCTAATAGAGAGACAATTTATTTTTTTATAATAACAAGTGAAAATTATCAAACTGCTAAATTAAAAATTTTTTGTTAATGAAACCCTAAATTGACTAAGCATGATTGGCTCTGAATCATTCAACCGTCATCAATTTCCTGTCGCAACCCCTCGGGCGAATGTGAAATTCGTATCTCTTCTTAACAAACCATTTAAACTGTCTGCTTGTGTAACAGAATTTATTCCCCATCTTGTCTCATACTCGCTTGAAATCAAAACAAAGCCGAGTGCATAGTGAATGATTTCGTCTCACTCGTAGCGCAACGAAAAAGGTGCTCTCCATCATCTCCCAGCGGTATCATACAGCGAAATTCAAATTTCTCGCAGAGAGGAGAATTATAAGTACGTCGGAAGACGTAACGAGTGAACCCTCACGCGAACAGGCAATAATAGTACGAGGTATGCGCAGTACTAAGTCACATGTTCTTCATAGAACAAACCACCCCCGGAGGTCGGACTATCATAATATAGATTAGCTCATATGAATCTCCCCTTGTGTTAGGTTGAGATCTGTAGCCTCGAGTGTTCCGGGATTCACTATTCATACACGCGACAATTAGATAGGCATTACTCTGTATATACGTAAGGTATGCTGTAGTGGTACGACCTCGGAGTTGGCTGTACGGGGACCAGGAGGGAGCGGCTTGAGTCAACCCCTAAGCCAGTGTAAACACGTTTTAATAGAGATTCGCTCGAGCGGTTATAATAGCCTTGCGGATATAGCGGCTTGTCTGCTTTTCGTGCCATTCTGTCCCCTCCACCCCCGGCCTAACTTCCCCTTCTCCTTGTCAGCTTTCCACCTTCTTCTTACCACCTCCAGTGTTATGCAGCCCGGAACACGCACTTGAATGCTCCACCTTTGCGATTTTCTTCCTACCGCGTTACTTTGCTACTTTACTTCCTCTTCTTCTTTTATTCCTTGTTACCGGCATCTTTTTTATTCAACTTCTTTGCGCCCTATCTTTTATTATCTCTCTCCCTTCTCTACGAGTATCATTGTCAACGCAAATTACTTTCGAGAATGAATACAAATTTAATCTTTCAAGAAAGTGTTTGCATACGACACGATTTGTGCGATTCTTTAGGAGGGTTTAATAGCAGCTTGTTCACAAATCAGAAATTGAAACTGATAATGATGGAAGAGAAATAAAGTATGCATTTACTTATGCATGAACTATTTTAAGCAGTTCAGAATTGCATAGCTTGATATAATTGTTGTGCATTTGAGTGTACGTACCCTCTTAACTGGTTTGAATTGGTCCTCGGTTGGGACGGACGGTTTTTCACATCTATTTATTGCAGTGATGACATTTGATTTAGTGTTTGATTGGGTGTTGGTTACTGGGGTTGAAGTCTCAGCACCAAATGAAATTGCGTCACGTTTTATACGCTCTTCTTCTAATTCTCGAATCAACACCTGAATCGCAGCATAGGCAAGTGATCTTCGCGTATTAAAATTTGGAAATGTTCCAACATCAAGAATGTTTCTGAAAAAACATATCAATAAATAAATTAGATATATCTTGTACAGGTGGTATATACAATTAAAATTTGTGTACTATTCAAAAGAATGAACTTACGGCTCTAATTTGTACTCAAATTTTCCATCGAGCTGTTTCTCTTGTACATAAGTTAATCCATAATCCAGCATGATATTGATAAGTCGCATCAAGTCATCTTTTTCTTTTCCTCTAAACATGTTTGTGGGGGAAGATTTTATCCGTGGATTCAGTATAATTGGTAACATAGGTGTTATATCGAGAATCAAAGTAACTTTGTCAAGGCCAGAACGTTTTTGTAACGACTCCAAAATAGTCTTTGTCCTTGTAAGCTTTTGCGAATTCTGAAAACGAAGTAAACAAAAAGCGAATTACTTTACAAGAAAAAAATTAAACATTGAAACATGAAAAAATAAAAATATTAAATTTCGAAATTGAAAAGTTGTTCTTAAATTATCAATTTGACAATTGCAGTGTAAACGTATAATGTTCTGTTAATTACGCAAACTGAGAATTTCACGAAAGAGTGTATTTTCAAACATCGTACAGCTAAAGTGAAGAACTCATTTCCTGAGATTTCATAAGTGAATAAGACATTAAGTAGAAACTGTGAAGACCCGAATAGACTGAGTTTCTGGTAAAAGACGTGTATATGAAACTCGGCATTCAGGTGGACAAAAACGCGAGCTTCATGATATCACAGTATAATTATCTCCAAGAAAATGAGCTTTGCTTAGAGTTTGAAAAAAGTGTAATACAGGTCCTCTCAAAGTGGCCGCATAGTGTTCCGTTAAATAGCTCTATGCAGACCTCGAGCAATGTTTACTATGAAAATCGAGGAGATGCATCAAGTAGCACAAAAATGCATTCGCTGAACGTCTCAAGTAGGCTTAAATTTTAGACCCTAAATTTTAGGAATCTAAAATATCAAGGGCACTGAATAATAAAACCAAAAATAAAACAAAGTCAATGAAGTTTCAGTCTAATTAAACAAGTTCAACCAATTGCGATAATTTAATCGGGATTGTTTTAAAATGGTAAAATGTTCCATAAACCTTTTTAAACGCATTTCAATTATACAAGTAAAATTAAAACTAACGCGCGATTCAACAAAATCTATAACAAGAATTTTAATGAAAGGTTTATAATTAACATTTGGATGAAGAGAAAAATTAAAAAAACATACTCTAAACTAAAATCAAAAGCAAACAGCGACCTGCGGCGCGCAATAAAAGAATATAAAACACCTCAATTCAGACGTAAATTTCTTCTCAAGTCGAACTCGTCGGACGGATTATAAAAAATTGCAAGAAAAGCGTTCATTAAAAAACTCATTTTCATAAATTAGCTCTGAAAACTGATCACAGAAGGATGTAAGATTACGTACGTAAACGGACGCAAAAAAAGTGCTCGACACTCGAGTTTGCAGACCAAGCGCGCACGGAAGCCGTCGCAGAAAAGTGGAGAAGAACGACAAGCAGGTGGGAGGGGAGGGGGATGGATTCCTCGACTAAATAATTCAGGCTCTCATTAGGGCGACAAAAGCACCCTGATGGATAGCTGCTTGGCTCCGTTGGCTGTTGTCTGTATGAAGTTATATCATCGTACGTATATTTCCTGCACCTGTATATGCGCGACTCGTACGTGCATTGGTATAATATGCAAACAATCTCCCCTTCCACCCGCGCACCCTTTGCGCCATCATCAGCCCCACTTTTAGCATTTTATTCCAAATGTTCTTTCATTTCTTAAAAGGTTCTCCGCTAATAATTAGTACAATGCTTGGCAACATTAATTATTACCGCTGCTAATTACCCGAGGATAAATCGCCCAACAAGGGGTGGCACCACTGGCGTCGGAGGGGGCGGCCCATTACCGTTATTGCCGCAACAAACCGTCCAACAACAGCGATAAATAGCAGCCACGAGAACGTCGCGTTACAAATGTCTCTCTGAGTTATGATTATTTAGCGCGTAGCTCGCTTCGCCGGATTGCACACAGTTCGTACAGTTGTTATCCACGGTTTAAGCACGATATTGTGTTTTGCGGGGTGTCTCCTTTCACAAGCAGCCTCCCGTAGTCACGCTGATTAAAATTACCAATTATTTTGATGATATAAAAAGTGATTAAATAGCTCGGGAGAAGCTGCTTTAACCAACGCGGCAGATTATTATGGACTGATAAGTTTGTTCCGGAACTCTGACTACTTTTTTTTATTTGTTTTTTTAAGTTCACAGTCGTGGAGCTGAATTTAATTGGAAGTATAACAGTGAATTTTCGATTTCATTTTATAGAGTAATGTTTTTTCTGAATTTCCCAGCGAACGCAAATTAAAATGAAACTGCTTTAATAAAAAAAAAAAAGTAAACACAGAATAACTTAAGATATTAAAAAACAGTAGAGAATACATTTATGAAATGTTAATGTAAATGATAATTTTAGATGTACCTCGTATGAAGCACTCGGGTAATTTAGTTTTGGGACTTTTGTAATGGCAAAATTCAAATGCCAAATGACAAACGGATAATTAGTGTATGGCATTATGGACCAAATTTGGTTCGTCTTTACGAGAGTGTCTACCAAATCATAAAACTGCAACCACTCCAGCGACTCAGAGACAACCTTCAAGTTGTCTTTGCAAATTCCAGCATAGTTTTCGAAAATTCCATCCACCAGTCTTTTAGTTTCACCTTTAAAATAAAATCCAAACAAAATCGTAGTAAGTTAGTTAGTTAATTGATGGTTTATTTAAAAAAATTGAATCATGTTTAAAATGTTTACCTTGATGTACGGATTTTAAAATTTCCTTAACTCTCTCAGGCAATGGAAGAGGAGCACAATTTTTCATTGGTAACTGGAAAATTTTTTTCCAAATGTCAAAAATACCGAGTTTGGTATCTTTCATTGCAAGACTGAAGTTTTTATCCAAATTAACACCACCCATGTATTGCAAGGCTCCAAGACAAGTACGGATGTCACAACCGGACCTCTCGACCAATTGTCGCACAGCGTGTCTTGCAACATTTAACCCTTCCTGAGCGGCTATTGTCATCAACCGATCAGTCAATATTGCTGGGTTCACTGGTGGTACTCGAATAACCAAAGCAGCAGCTTTCAAGGGCCTGAACAATACAAATGAAACTCAATTAATGACATTATTCAATTTGCCTGATTTAATTAAGCAAATTACACTTCATGTACTCGATTCAATTCAACAAGTACAAATTCATTGTATAGAAAATCAACTAAAAAGTTTATAATAGCATTCTTAAATTGCTTTGAATTACCAATTTACGTTGCTGAAAATAATTAATAATTACGCAATACTTATTATTACCGCAGAGATAATGTATTGATCTCGTTACAAATACAAATAACTGGTCGTTGACACTTGATAAACTTCACTTTTTTACTTTTGCTTTTTTGTTTTAGTTCTCCGTTCACAAACTTTAGGAGCAGGTCAATAGAAGAAGGTGAAGCTCCGTCAATTTCATCCATAACAAGACAATTTGGTCGTTGGTCTGTTGCAAATATTGATTTCATTTGGGTTGCCGAAAGCAAAGCTTCTCTAAATTGAAAAAAGTAATTTATTTGTTAATGAATCAATAACCTCATAAATCAATTATTGACAAACTTAAAAGCTGAAATAGATTCTTACCTGAAGGCATCTGGAGTTCGGTCATCACTGGCATTGAACTCAACAACATTATACCCAGCATGTCTTGCTGCTACATGTGCCAGTGTCGTTTTACCCAAACCGGGTGGTCCACTTAGGAGAACAATTTTGTGTTTTATAACTCCATCTTCGCCAATTTCATCGCTATCATTGTACGAAAATAAATTAGATTTCTTCTTTCTTTGCTTGGGAAGATCTCTATTAAAAACTATCTTGTCCCAGTATTTCAACCATCGAAGAAGTGTTAAGTTGACTTGTTCATCCGATAGCAACTCCATATACTTCTTTGGACGATATTTATCGACCCATAATTCGCTGTTAACAATTCGCACATCGTTATCTTCTTCGCACTCAAATTGCTTGTGAAATCTTTCTTGTTCTTTTTTTCTCAACTGTTGAACAAAAACAATATTCGTTCAAAAATTATAATCTCGCAACTAAAATGTTCTTAAAAAATGTGTGAAAAAATTCAGCAAACTTACAATTTCATTTGCTTCAGCTTTGAGCTGACTATAAGAAACAGATAGCAATCCAGAATTTGAACTTTTTTGCACAACAGGATTTTTATTCGCATATTTCACTTTGATATAAAAACGTTTCCAGTCATCCGGTCGTGTTATAGGAACAAAATTATATGTAGGAATACTTCTTGTTATAACCCCTTTATAGCTAAAAATAAAAATATATATATACAGAAAAGAGAATTACTAGTACAATTATTATAAATTCTGAATGTAAACAAATTTTACTCTATAATCTGCAAGTTTTTGTTCTGATTAGTTAATTCAGACAAACCGGATGCTTTTTTCCTTTCCTGGATAAGAATTTTAGTAACTTCATCAGGGTCATCCCAACGTGGCCTTTTCGGTACTTGAAAGTAGTCATTATCTGAAACAAATTATTGATAATATAAATAATCGGATAATGATAGAAATTATGATTTTTTTGGTTTATATCAAATTATTATTTGTGCATACCAAAAGTTACAGGTCCTATGAGTTCATCAACGTCTCTCAGAATTTCCTCTACGGTCCTTTTCTTGCTTGGCTGACTAGTTTCTTCGAGATGGTTTTCTTTGTCATTTTTCTTTCCTTTATTCAAAACATCATCTATAGTTTGTGTATTGATTGGCTGACTCAGTTCGTCATCTATGGTATTTGTCTCTGCAGTTTTGCTGCACGCTTCTGTCAGCACTTGTTTGTTATTGAAAACATTCAGAGGAAAATGTACAGCAATGTCGTTTGTTATCACAGGTTTTTGGATAGATTTATTGTCAGGTTCTTTCACACCATTCAATTTCTCTGGCTGTTTGCACTGGCTTTGTGTATTTGATTTCGATTTCGCAATCTCGTTCTCTGAAACATAAATTAATACTATTAATAAACTTATCGAAATTTGAAAAACAAATTATAAAAATTCCAAAGAATTAAAACATGAATATAAAAACATCATAAAAAAATTACATCACAATGAATTACAAAAACTTGAATTCCAAACGCAGAGTTAAAACATAACCTCAATTTAAAAGCAACAAAGTTTAGGATACAGGTATCTTTGTAGAAAATTTGCTCCCAAATCGAAAAATTAAGATCCAATTGGAAAATTTATCATAGTCGCAGAGTGAATTCCAATTAGACAAGTCAAAATTTGTTGATGGGATGTACCTTCCATTTCCCGCCAAACCTCCATCTCTTCATCGCCGAAATTGTCAAGCTCATCTTCGTCAGGAAATTCGTCACTCATATTTGCGTTAATATTACAATTATTTACACTTGAAACAACTCTTCCGATCTGTTTTTAAAATTTTTTTTACAACTCATGGAGGTAACTGTCAAATATCTCAACAATACAAAACAATAATCACGTGACCAACGAACCGGCCGTCGTCCACAGCATTCTGAAAGAGGATAAACAATCTATATAGAACAAGACGGGAGATCTGTCACCGACCAATAGAAAATTTGTATTCAAACTACTACCGCCACACGTGGCGTATTTTTGGAGTACAAATCAAATCAAACGTTAGAAACGGAATTAAAGTAAATCTAAAATGCTTGACAAAAAAATGGTGAAATAATGTTTGTATATAAACATTAAAAATATAAAGGTTATTTATAAAGGTTATAACTCAAAAATTGAAGCAGAAATATATCATAAAAAAGAGTGACAATTATCAAAAGTGAGTTATTTCTTTTTAATTACATTATAGTATTTTTTTGCAAGAATTTGTTCTTGTCTGTAATTAATAGATTAAATTAACGATTTCTTCCTTTTTCATTAATGTTCCATATTAAAATAAGCACGTGACAGGCATCACAAAATGAATTCCATGTGTCATTAAAGTAATAATTTCCGTCCGCCCGTATGATGACAAGATTATACTTGATTCAATTTTCCACCTATACATCCTCAGGAAACTAACTTGATATATTTCATCGTTCACAAGTGCGTTTGAATTAATGTGTCACCGTAAACATCTCTCAACATTACAAATTCTTCGCATTACAATTGTGCGGCATCAAATCTAATATCTTCATTCAACATATAATAGTTGATGTTTTTTACTGTCAATCTGCTGTTCTTGTTAATATACCACATGAGAGATGACATCTTGCTGCGTTATTGATTTAATTGAAGAAAAATATATAAAAAAAAACTAATTCGATGAAAATGATCATAATATAATGTTGAAAGCAAATTGAAAACAACGGTAGTTATAAAGAAAAATTAGCAAAGCCAAACTTGATGTGTAAGTAGATTACAGGCGTGTCAAAGTTCATGATGAAAATTGATAAAGCTTTACATCTGAGAGCTCCTCACTCAAGAAGGCAACAAACTTGTTCTTTCATAACGCATTTTCGGCATTTCGTCGGATGGCTAATTTCGTATACATTACTATAAACAGACGACAACAAATAAAATCATTTATTTCTATTTACATTTAAATTCAGCTTTTTTTGCTACTCCATTTAAGAGTCAGTCTCGGTCGGTACACTTGTCGCCTAAAGTAGAATAGACCGGCAGTAAATGCAAATCGGCTAGGTCGAAGTGTCGGCAGCTTGTCAAGTGTCACGTTGTTGGGAAGCGGCTCGACATCCCCACGCGAGTGCTGCAGCGTCCCCACCCGCACTCGGGATACTCTCTCGGCGAGGCTCGTCGCGGGGAACGATAACGCGTTCTCCGCAGTCGACTAATTATTCCTGTTTATTCGTAGAAGAAGGAGAGAAGCGTCAAGAACGTGCACAACCGGCAGTACCGAGTGAGGTCGTCGCACACCAGCCAGGGACCATGGTGACCAGAGGATCGCTCGCACTCACCACCGTCTGCCTTCTCGCGCTCTTCGGTGAGTTAATGCGGCTCTCTTCTGCACTTCCGCTGCACACCCCACCCAGGCAGATTCTCTTCCGACACCTCCCACCTCGAACTTCAACACCTCAGCAATCTTTTACTCATAACAAATCAGATGCTGAATCTGGACCGCTGCAGTTTCGCTGGTCTCGGTAATGGTGATCTCTATTCAGTCACAATAATTGCCTTGAGAAAAACCACAGTAAACCTCAGCAAAACCAGAGAAATTTTTAATTGCCTGATGACTTGCATACTGGAGAGCTGGTCGTGCCAAGTTTTTGATTAATATCCGATGGTGAAATGAGCAAATAATAATTCATGCTTCAAAAATATTATAGGTCCTGTTTCGTTTACAAGTTTTGTGAACGATCAAAAATTATTTATGCAATGCAATTACTTCGTTGTAAAGAATAGAGTTGACATCAAATATATCTCGTTTACAATTTTGCTAGCAAATTTGAAAAATGTTCACTGAAAAAGGTATAAAATATATACTAAAAGTTAAAATAATATTGTAATTATAATCAAAGGAATGCATCTGCTAAACTTACTTAAAACGTTGTATTTTGTATACTGCAAATTTTACTTGAGATAAATGTTATAAGTTACACAATATCAAAATACAAAATTCAACTACTTTTTATGTACTTTTCTTACAGTAGCTTGTATTTTTGAATAATAATCTCTAAAATATCTGCAAAATAAATGAGCCTTCAGGGCACTCAATCTTTAACTAAATAATTTACATAAACTTGTTTTCAATTACACTTTCAAGTAGGCTGAAACAATATTTTCTTGGTATTTTATCTAAATGTTCGTAACTTAAAAATGATAAATAAATATTGTGTTTACGGCTGCATACATTTGTTACTAATAAATTATTTATGAACTTAACAACAACAAATTTAAAAGAAAATTTGCTTTGGTTATGAGTCGGCACGCAGAATGTATTAAACAGTCGAAAATAGAAAATAGATTATAATTTTGGCAGCTTGTTTGTCTTTAATAAAGATAAATCGTTATTTGTAGTTAATGAAGCCGTGCACAAAATGAAAAAGCGTAACGTGACAGCAACAAATTAAAATTTAAGTTAAACAGGTTTTTGTAGCGTTTTTAATAATTTTGTCAACTCTAAAATTTCGATCTCTAACTAAACGAGAGAAAAATCATATAAAATATTATTCATTCGATTAAGGTGATTCATAAAAAACTCAATTGTTGTTGACGATTTTAGAAAATTAAATTAAAATAGATATTCCGAGATTACAGTGAAATTGAGTCTGTTTGTCAATTTCTTTATCAACGTTTTTACCGCATATCACACAATCTTTTCAATACTTTTTTCCAACGTCAGAATGTCTGCTTGGTTAAAATTAAAAAATTATCGACTAACTATTTAATGCCATTACTGGTAATTTCTTTTCATTTTAGAATTTCTGCATACAGTTGACATAAATAACTATTTTTTTGTTATTTACAGGTTCCCACTGTCACATGGCACCAGGTAAATAATCTACATAAATGATGCATAAAAATTCCAAATTTTTGAATCGCAAAATAGTAAAGAAAAAATAGAACATTTTTATTTCTAATCAATCAAATATTTATCAACTGGAATTTCAATAAAATGTTCCATTGCACTTTTGTTTTGCTCGGTTTATTTTTATTCGACGTAAGAACACAATAACTTTTTGTGCACCCCACTTTTGTTTGCGATAACGACTCTAGAACAAGAGTCAATAATCTAAATCATCATTTCTATAGCATCAAGGTGCGGTTAGGAAAAGAGTGCATTGAAAGAGCAATGTACGCGAAGCACCTTTTCTTGTTTATTTCTCTTTTGACCAATGACGTAAAGTATCGTTTCCTTCGCTTCATAATCTATAATTATTATTAGAGCGATATTGAAACATGTATAAAAGTTAATAAGTTTAAAAAAAATATCCTCACGGGTTAAAAAATATTGTGTAATTGAAAATCTCTGACACCATCATATCAATTTATCACAGTGTACTTCATTAATGAAGCTCATTTAACTGTTGTATTTTTGTGTATGTTTTGATACAAATAGAGATGTAAATTATTATTCATCAAATTATTCAAAAGAGTATAAAAATAAAAATAGAAATAATAACACGAATAGTCTATGCTTAAAATTATTGAAAATAAAATTGAATAAATAATATTGAAAACAAAATTATATTGTATCTCATCAAGGATGGTTTCATAAATGACTAAAATGGGATACTAAAGAATTCTCTAATCCCCTTGGAATCACATTTCTAAATGTGATTGATGATGCCCCTCCGGAAAATCTCAACTCAGCCCTACTCTATGGCCACCCAAAGTCTTGAAGCATTCTCGAGCCGAAAGACTGTCGTGTAACATGGACTTGAGCAATAGATTAACGGTCCTCAAATACCCACACGCACTTCGTCCTACCACCACTGCTTTAAAAACCATCGGCATCCTGTGTACATGAACGATACAGGCTGTTTGGTGCGTGCACATTAGTCCGTAAACATCAGTCGACTCGTGACTCGCTGCGACTAGTCATCTCTTCGTGTTCGCTTTTCTTTATTTTATTATTATAAAAACAATCGATCCTCGCAAAAGTTGTTCTCTTAATCCGGACCCGCATACTAACATTCGTGTCGGAATAATTATGTTACACTTGAAATTTTGTCTGCTGATCGTTGCAGCCATATATGGTGCAGCCAAAGGCTGGGAACTTGGCAATGGTCTAATGTACGATCTAACGACGATCTTGCTCTTCAGGGAGACCGGTCCTGTAAAGCCAGGAGGAGACGTGGGCTTCCAACTGACCGGTCATCTTGAGCTGACGCCAGTTTGGAAAGACAGATATGACACTGACATTGCGCTACTACAGTTCAAGGTGCCTGCTTTAAATTATATTCAAGTTCTGTATGATGTAATAAAGCCTGAGTTGGAAAAAACTAGTTTTTAAACTTTAGTCGCAGGTTTTTCGATAAACTTAATTAAAGAATACAGTGTTTGAAAACATTTATGAAAGTTTGATATTTTGTTTGATATTTGATAAAAAATTATAAAATAAAGAATCATGCAAGAATGTTTGTTGTATGTATTTTAAAAGCTTCAAACATCATTATAAAAATAATATAAATTATTTCAAAAAAATTGTTAATTAATAAAAATTTATTGTTTTAATGGAATAAGTAAATCAAAGTACATGAATAATATATTCAATGAATTCGTGCATACAGTAACGAAAGCATTTCTATTTTAAACACGAAGGAAGATACTATAATCATTGTATGTGAGTGACATTGATCACAAGAGTCCGATAACCCCGAACCTTTTTCATTATAGCATAAAAATAACTACCGAGATTTATTTATTTTTTTTTTTTCAAATCATACGAAAAATCTATTTTCTGAATTATGAGTTGGAATTGATTTACACTAGATAGCTAATTCTACAGAGTAGATGAAAGGTCCAAGTTATAGAATTAAAAAATGTTACATTTGAATGAATGAAAACTTTAAAGTAGTGTATAAAAGCTTTTATGTCCAACAACATTTTTTTAACTTCAAAACTTTTCCATTTTTCTTTGGTGCTAAATCACTATTTTTTTACTATTTTATTTGTTACATTTATCATTTAATAATAACAAACTGAAATATTTCAATTCTGATCAAAGAACCAAACTTTTTGAGTAGACTATCATTTTATTATATTTTTCATGTATATATAAGAAGTAAAATTTGTTTAGTCATAAAACTGGAACAGAAACAAAATAACAGAACAAAATTAATTTCGTAGAATAGTGTTATGAAATTGAACAAAAATTTACTTTTAATTGAGACTAATTTTGCTTACTATTTTTCAGCTTATTAAACCACGATTATGGATAAAATCGAGAAAAGGTCCCGAACCAGAAGGTTTCGTAGAACACACCTCAAAATTAGGTGAAACTGCAAATAATCCATTCTACGCAACTTTGAAGAATGGAGAATTTTCCGACATATTTTTGGATCCGACCGACACTACCTCTTTGATGAATCTCAAAAAAGGCATCATTAGTATTTTCCAATATAAAACCCTTGATGGAGAATTCCAAGAAAAGGATACATCTGGTTTCTGTAATGTTACTTATACTTCTATCGGGCATAATGTGTTACACAAGAAAAAAACTTTCTGTAAACATGACGATCTGCCCGAGACAATTCAGCACCCGAATCCTGTATTTGGTGTTAATGTGAAAAGTGACCGTGATACTACGTATGAATTGTCAGACAACTTATTGCCATTGAAGATCGTTGACTACGAAAAACATGACATGTCTTTGGTAGCTAGACCAGAGGCTGGTTCAATCATTACCTCTGAGCGAACTTTGAAACAATTGAAGACCTTTGAGGACAAGACAAGAATTGATGTTTTATCTTTGGCTACAAATTTCAAGAAATATTCTCTCACGTTGAAACCAGAATTGCCCATGTGTCCTGACAGTGGATGTCCTACGGTAATAATAATTTAAGATTCTTATTTGAATTGTTATACTGAAAATCCTATTTCTATCAATAAAATTAATATCATATTTGTGTATTTCAGTTAGACAAAGTTCTCAATGAAAACAGAGATGCTTTAGAGGATTCATCTTTGGGTACGATCAAATCTGCAACAGCTTTCCTGAGACTTATTCCTTTTTTTCGAAAAGCATCCAGTGAGGAATTGGTGAAACTGTTGAAAAACGTGAAACACATACCAGTGAGGCATCAGTTGTATGATATGTTAGGAGCAACGTCGACGTCAGCAGCCCATCAAGCTGCGATGAAAATGTTACGCCAAGACAACACCGGCGATGCCACCGAGAGATATCTCTGGGCCCTGTCTCTTTCGCCCTCTCCGGATCCTGACATCGCTAAAGATATATTGCACAGGTCAGAAGAAACCATGCAAAACGATAAGATCTCAGAAACGATGGCTCTGACCGCAGCTGCGATGGCAAAACAATACGGTTCAGCAGCATTGATTGAAAAAGCTCGAGTGAGCTTGGAGATAGGTTTAGACAGTTGCTCCGGTGAGGAGTGCAAATTAAAGTTCCTGCGAGCACTAAAGAATCTTAGAAGTAAAGCTGCGATTCCTACTTTGCTCAGTTACGCCCTCAAAAGTCCAAAATCCACTAGTATCGTAGCCTGGAAGGCTTTAGCAGCTTTGCCTAAAGAACACGTTACCAAAGAAATTAAAAACGCTGCCATTCGCACTTTCTATCAAATCGAAGGTGGTCAAAGGAAAGATAGCACGGTTCGTACTCTGGCTTCGGACATCATTTTGGAAAATGACCCCACTGTCGATGATCTACGAGGATTCCTTGTTTACCTAGCTAGTCGAGATTTAGTGTATGAAGTTCGTAAGTACATGATGCAGAGGATGGAACAGTTATCAGCAATAGATGTTGATTTCGCCAAAAAATTAAACGAGGCAATGAAATTGGAAGCCGACATTGTGAACAATTACAATATCATGGCTTTGAGAGGACTAAGCACAGCTTTCACCAGAGATTGTATGAGGTCCAGAGGCAGTAACGGCACATTGGTCACTGTGCAGGAAGTCAATGCTGGTCTAATGAAGCGAGGTGTTGTCGACGTGATTATAGAAACTGAGTCGCACAAGGGTGCACTATTTTCTTTAGGATTGTTCGCCGGTGGATTGAACAGTTTCATCTCTTCGGATCAAGAGGAAATCGTTAGCGACGAAGAAGAGGCTGCGACGGCTGGAATGGAGATTTCTCTTCTAGGAGTAGACATTAGGCCGTTCATCTTTTTTTCTGGCCAACGTGAGTTGATGGGCCATGTATGGTCTGGCACCGCTTCAGATAGAACTCCGGCTTTTCAGGCTCTAGTGAACCTTCATAGGCACAAAGAATATATCCCACTTAATTCTGGATTCATCGCTGAAGTCGACGTAGATGGGGCCATGAGCTTTGATCTGGCTGGAAAAATTCAACTGAGTTTGTGGTCACGGAACGCTGAATCTCTTGTGGATCTGAGTACGGGAATAGTCATCCAAGGTAGTACAAAAGTCCGGACGAATTTTGTACAAAGCAATGCTGAATTCGTCTTGAGTCTTGAGCCCAAACTCGAGCTCTCAACGGATGTAGATTTCTCTGGCCCTGTCTCGCTATGCATGCGATTGACACAACCAGAAACTGCTATAAGATATCACGTCTACAAAACTGAGAGGATACCAGGCAGCAGACACAAACTTAGAAAGACACAGAGGAGCCGACTATATTCTCCTGCAAAGTCTTACCTTCTCAACAAGAAGAACAACGAAATGTGTTCAAAGGTTTTCAGTTGATAATTCAAACGAAACACTGTGTACATAGAAGACTGTATGAGAAATAAATTTCCGGTGTGCGTACAATTAAAGTGCCTTCGGAGTGGCGTGCATGAAATTTGCACGTGTGTTCATAAATGTATTTTTGTACCATACATGTCGAGTGGAGAGGCTACCCGTTGTAGATAATGATACGAATTTATTAATAAATCTTAACGATGTTGTGTTGTGCATGCTGTTCATGTATGTACATAAATATGTATGAATTTTATACGAACACTATCAAGAGTGTTACTTTATACAATAAAAATGTTTCT
The DNA here is from genome assembly GCA_030523145.1 of Trissolcus brochymenae. Classification (NCBI taxonomy): domain Eukaryota; kingdom Metazoa; phylum Arthropoda; class Insecta; order Hymenoptera; family Scelionidae; genus Trissolcus; species Trissolcus brochymenae. The sequence continues at coordinate 38,850 of JAQQRF010000210.1, read as the reverse complement.
TTTTATAATATGAAAACAATTTCTTTTTTAAGCCAAACGTTTTCAAAATCCAATTTAATGTCTTTAAAGAAAAAATGGTACAATCTTTTTATATTTTTTATTAATGAATATTTGTATTCTAAACAGATATGTACAAAGTTCGATCATTCATTCTGTCACCGACATCCACATTCAGTCACAACCATGTCCTCATAACCGTACTGATAAGTCAGAGTTCCACTGGCATCTAGATAAAGCAAACTAGTAGGGGCAAGTCTCGTTGGCACACAACAGGCCCTTCCAACAACTTTTCCATTATAACCATCGACACCTTGGAGAGCACCGTGAACTAAAGTCTGTACAATCGCATGTTTCGTTGGACTCAAGTGATCACCCAAAGGATAAAAGCACTTTCCAATGCACTGATAAGCCTCGTATCCTGGAGGAGCCACAATCCACTGATCGTACGATATCAGAGCGAAATCCACATAAAGCGGTCGTCTCCTGCATAAATTTCGACGCCTTCTTCGAGAGTTGTCATCGTCCCAGGAAATTCCTTTGTCGTCTGGTTCTTCGTCTACAACCGACCGGGTCTTTCTTTTCTTCGGTTTGCTGTAACTAAGTAACAAAATTGGCGCGTCCTTGTGCTTCATGTACTGAATCCTTCCCTTGACTATCAACCTGACGATATCACTTGTACAACTCTGAACCGCCTTGGTAATATCGAAAGCCCGCCAATTATCATCTCGTCTGCACTTTTGCACTGTAGTTTCATTTTTATCGTTTATTGAACTCACTCTCAAAATCATTCCAGCTGTAGCTAACAACTCGGCTGCTTCGAGGGTTTCCTCGGGTCTAGAAGACGGGATCAAGTACTCGATCAGTCTTCCTCCGTCCCTCATAGACTGGGACATATGCAGGGGTTGAAGGGCTCTCACGATATCGGAATCAGGACGACGGTGATAAAGTTGCAACATGTACCGAGAAGCGGAATTGTGATGTTTCTTGTGCTTTTTCAAGGTCCTGTTGAAAGATCCAGGCGACAGGACGATCGAAGTCGTTGGAATGGACAAGTCAACTTGAATGGAAGTCTTGGAAATGAAATTCGATGGCCCTAAGAAACCCACTTTCCACAAACAAAGAAGACTGACGGTTGCGGTAACGAATAATAGGCAGTAATGCAATACTGTCATGTTTCACTTTGTAGCAGATTCTTACCTCGTGATATCAAGTTCCGGACTGGCGTCTCAATTTCTACCGCGGAACATCCTGGCAAAGCCTCAAATAACTACCAATCAAAAAGTTTGTTCGAAATTGCTGCTGAAAAGTACTTAACAGCCACCCGCTAGCACTTGATCGAATCGGACTCATCTCTATCTATGACAACACACGGCTGCGCAAGCTCTTCTTTTTATCAGAAAACTTTTTGACAGAGTTATTTTGGCGGTTTGCTTTTTATACACTGAAAAAAATAATTGAACCAATCAAACAATAAAATTTTCTTCAGTGCAGTGGTAGTACTTAATAAAAAAAATTATAGCTTCACTAAATGATTTGTTTTCGATGACTCTCAATCTGATAATCTTTTGGGAAGTGGTAGTAAGGTTGGAAGGTGCCACAAGTTACGTCCATCTTTTTTTGTTGGATAATAATAAAATAATTACTGGTCCAACAAGTGGCGCATTCGTTCGTTGCATACTGGTACTGTCCTGATATATATTAGTCAGATCTCTGCCATAGTACGAACGTCGTGATAGTGAGAGTCCTGCAGCTGACACTTTTATCAATTCCCAAACTTTTTAAGAACATTTAAAAAGTATAAGAAATCATTCAAGTGTTTTTTCAATTAAATTTTATTTGTAAATTATCAAAAACAAAAATATAGTGACATAGAATAATATTCTGGATGCAACAGTAAGTGTAATTACTTTTCTTTATAGTTGCATATATCAAATTGTTCATTTGGAATTAATTTTGAAAAGTTCTTGTTGTTTTAAATTGTACATTTTCTGGATTTTGTATCAGTCATACAAAAAATATAATGTAAACGTTTTAATTATTGTATAATTTTTCATTTACATGTTAATAACATGCACAAAAGTAATATGATTATTTAATCAATTAAACTCTCAGCAAGCTAATTTCAACATTTTATTGACTAGTCAAAATTACAATGAATCATTTTGAGAAAATTTATATCTATTAGCAAGGTAATTGTGCCGGTAAATGACCATTGCATTGATGTGAAAAAAACATTTCTCTGACTATACATTTCAAATGGGTGATCATTCAGTGGTACCCAATCTTCATTTGTCATTCAATGAAACATCTATCTTCTTTAACAAAATTTTTTAACTCTCTACAGTGAAAGGTATGCAATTTATTTAATGATATTTTAATTTGTCTGGCATCTCTCTAGTGGTACTTCAGTGCGATTTGAATATATCGTCTTCAATCCTGAATGGTAAATATGCGTTTGAATCATTTTCATGAGAAAAATAATGCCCAATAGAAGTTCATTTCAGTTGTATCATTTTAGAATTTCAGTACATTTTCAACGTATATTCTTTGTATCTGGGAGGAGTCGTCAGTTTGCTTGTAACAGGACTTGCTGCTTATTATGTTTCAAGACCTACTCCAGAAATACCATTGGTACCACTTCATATGCAATCACTATTACTTCCGGTAATACTTTTAATTTCAAATCAAAGCATTACGAAAGTATGAATTTTTTAATTTTTAACTTGTTTTCTTTGATGATTATAATTTCAACATTGAATCCAAATTTAATCATTACAAATCTACCGAACAATTATATCCAATAATAGGTGAATCTAAAATTTATTTTCATACTTGACAATAAATTCACTTGTTTAAATCACTTTTTAAAGCGACTGCAAGAAAAATGATTAATCATACATAACGTTGCTTTGAAGATTTAGAGTAAAGTAAAATCACCATAACAAATACAAATTCAAATATTGCTCGGTATGACAGCAAGCTAAAGTTGGCGCGCAGATGTTCTTGATGGATATATACTTGAAGATGGGCGATGCATTTTAGTGAATCAATTAGATTAAATTGTTTGATTTACTCATATTTTGATAAATAAATTATTGTCATAAAATTATTATTACCTTGAACGCTGAAAATTATCTTGAACTAAAATCAACGCGCTTTTCAAAATACTCCTACCTGCTAACCTTCTGATGAGCCGAATAGTTATGTGCCTCATCGAAAAAATGTTTTATTTATCTTATACACAATCCATGAAATATTTTATTAATCACAATGCCAACGAATAATTGTTGTACATCGATCTCTACAGATTTACTTTGAGACATCGTCTACGGCAGCACTCTAAAAAATGCACTGCGAGCAAGAGTTGTCGAATGCTCAAATTTTCGAATGCATTGTGTTTACCAGAAATGCGATAGCTGGCGCGGGTCCAGCGCGCCAAGATGCGTTACTATATTTAAATCCGAGAGCCGTCTCGAGGATGAGTTGCGCGCGTGTCCGCGCAACGAGAATCCCTCGTGACAAAACCCGAGCGTAGCCAAGTGGCGTGTTCCGCGACGCGAAAGATTTAGTTTAGAATTCTGTTGGTTGGTCCCAGTCTGCGTTGAGGTGCGATACAATTGTCCACGCAGTCGCTTTTACGTGTCGAACACACACTTGGCTCAACCAAGCAGCCTCCGATCACGCGAAGAAGCATCCGAAATGCCGGGGTGCTTCTTCCACGAACCGATCCGCGTGCCCATAGATCTCAACGATCAATCGGATACGGTCAAGGTGTCATTTGTTCTTTCGTTTGTTTTTTTATTTCTTTTTCTTTACATTTTTTTTGTGCATCGCCATTCGACATTGTGCAATTTTATTAAGTTTCATCATTGATTGACAATTGTTCGGATGCTTCTTAATCATTGCTCGTGATTCTTACATAAAATTTCATCACTTAAATCAATTGGAATTGAACTTTTGTTTCTCAAAACATTGCAAACCTTTTTCATCTCGTTTGTTTATCGCGTTAAAAGTTAATCTTGATCATTGTAATTGGATATTAACTTTTGATTCATTTGAACAAGAGGAAAATAAAAATAAAGAAGTAATTGAATAAAAAAAAAAAATTCGAACAATTTATCATTCTCTAACAAGTTTTATAACAAAAATCACGGGCCTTGTTAGTCGTGTATGTAAATTCAAAAATTGTTACCAGTGAAAATGATTAATTAGAGTGTTCAAAAATTGTTGATAGTGCTCGGCAAGAAGATCTCAAGTTTTTGACATGTTTTTGTTGGTCGTTACATTTGCTAAGTTGCTATAATTAGTATTCGCACTTGGCGATTGGTTACGTAAGGCGTAAACTTTGATGGATAACGGGATGTTTGACGACTCGTGATTTTTCAGGGTGCAGAAATCATACGAGTGTCTAAGTTTTACAAAGAAAGCAAGCAGGGTAAATTCATTAGCTTCATCCACGATGATACCAGAACGCTGTACGACGCGTTCCGCAGAGGAGCCAAGGAGTCGAGTAAGTACAATTTTTCGGCCACCAAAATGTTTATTGTACTTTTTACAACAAACAGTTGAAACAAATTTGACGGTGTCCTTACTCGCCACTTTGGCGGAATTCCGTGCTTCTTTGCGAACTAAATATAAATCGGGTGTGTTGCATCACGTAATAAACGTATTCGACATGCATTGCTGATGCCACGATGACACATGTTTTCATTAAACTGTCGGTAAATATTGACGAGAGGTGATGACATTTATATCAAAAGTATATATTTCACGGCCGAATAATTGACAAGCAAATCGAGAATAGGGATTTGGCCAAAGAGCATGCATGGTTGGTTTCGCGCTCGTCAAAATATGTGGTTTTCGTTTCTGAACTATGAGTTCAATATGTTTCAATCAACGTGATAATTTAATTAATTTACTATTCGTTAATGGACAGTTAATAGTTAATTATTTAAAACAATATCAGATTCATTTTAATTGAAAATAAGGTTTGAACAATTAATTTATTAATAAATCGTGAGTTACAGTTAATTAAAATTAACTTATAGAATTTTTTAATAACAACTTTATAATAAGGTGATGATGCCAAATTCTTGTAAAAATATTGTATATTAGTAATACAACCTAACGTATACATTATTTAGTTATTAGTTTCTTAATATAATATATCTAAAGGTTTGTAACAAAGTAACCACCATATATTGTAACGCTTCGTTTACATCTTTAACAAATGGCTAGTAAGACAGAATACATCCAAAAAGCAAACTTTTTGCAGAATTACAGAATCTTGAACTCCAGCCATAAATGAAATTTTATCTTAAACTCAATAAATTTGGTTCTGTACCTATTCCAAAACTCACGAACACAACACAAAAGCTTGCCTATATTCTCTTTATAAATTGACACATCAACATAAACATTCTACTTCCATAATTGCTGTTAACATAGAATAAATGTTAACATTGAATGTGCATTCAATCATACTATTCTCAGTTTTCGAGATTTGATAATTTTACTGATTTTAAAAACTCACAGTTTTGAAATGTAGTTAACTGAAAAAAATAAAAAGCACACTACATGAACAAAGTCTCAATTTCCTTGGATTTCTATTAAATTTTTGATCAATAAAAATATTTAATGATTAATAAAAATGTGTGCACCCCTTTTAAGAATCATAAAATAGCAAGTACTCTTTTGTCTTCTCAATTTGAACCATCTAAAACCTGAAGACACTCGGACTCATAAAACGAATAAACAAATGTTAATCGCCCAGTCTTACTGTCAAGTTGAAGAGTAAGGTAACTTCAGCGTGACTTTGTATCTCATTGCCATGACTATAAATATTGTGCTTGCGGAACTTGATTCACGCTGCATGAATACATTAATGGTACTTGCACTCTAGTTGGCAATAGCAACGACTGATGAGCGCCGTCTGCCACCGTAAACAATTCAACGTTTCATCGCGAAACTGTGATAATAATTTGCTAAACTCCAAAAAAAGGCATCACTACATTTATTTTTGTTTCTTTGCAAAACCATGCCATATGATGCATGCCATCCATTAAGGATACCCAAAATAAACTTACACTTCAAGCATTGAAACGAATCTTCGTGCACACGCCACTATTTATCACTTACAACTCGCTTCCGACTTTGCTTCTGATTAAGGCATAGTTACGAAAAATGAAATTTCTATTGGAAAAGTTATATGTATACAAAACGTTAAAAATATACATTGGTGCATTTATTCATAAATAAGTTGTATAATACAGTAAATACAGTTGATGTTGTTCACTTTCAACGAATTGTTAAAATATGACTTATGTAATAACTGTCGAAACTGAATGTCACTCAAAAATTAAGAAGATTGACATTTGTAAATAGAATGAAGTTGAAATATTAATTGGTAACTTTTTATTTGACAGATAACGGAAAATGTCTTGGATGGAGAGAAGGATCAAATAAACCTTACCAGTGGATTCACTACAATGAAACACTTTTAAGAGCCAAAAATTTTGGCTCCGGTCTCATATCTTGTGGTCTGATTCCTGGTCCACAGACTTTCATTGGTCTCTACAGCCAAAACTGTCCAGAGTGGATTCTAACAGAACAGGCATGCTACACATATTCCCTCGTAGTAGTGCCTCTGTACGATACTTTAGGGCCAGATGCTTGCGCATACATAATTAATCAAGCGGAGATCAGTGTGGTTGTCGTTGAAGACGACAAAAAGTGTAATGCCATATTAGATAAAGCACCGAGGTAATTTTTTATTTACTATTCAACATGAAATATAATACAATAGTAAAAATAGATGTTAAAAAACTGATCTGGTTATTTTTTTAAACTTAGATGTTTGCGGAAATTGATAGTAATCAGAGAGGCAAGGCCTGCGACAGTTCAAAGAGCCAAAAATCGTGGAGTGGAACTGTTGAAATACGACGATGTGGAAAAACTGGGCGCGAAAAAAAGTCAACCGGAACTGCCACCAAGACCAATGGATCTTTGTACGATATGTTACACCTCCGGTACAACGGGAAATCCCAAAGGTGTCATGCTGACGCATGAAAATGTGATGGCAGGAATTTGTGCGGTGCTTCTTCAATTGGGGGAATACAAGCCCAAAGCTGAAGACATTATGATCAGTTTCCTGCCACTTGCTCACATGTTAGAGAGATGTTGTGAGAATGGAATTTATATGGTTGGAGGCTCAGTGGGTTTCTACAGCGGTGATATCAAAAATTTGGCAGATGATATGAAGGCTCTTAGGCCTACAGTGATGCCTGCCGTACCAAGACTTCTCAATCGTCTTTACGATAAGGTATAAGACAATTTTAAAATCTAATCAAATTTTTTGTTGGTTCTTTCCGGTTGAAACAATAAGAATTGTAAATTCTCAAAAAATTTGCCTTCAATCAGATGTGGTCCAAATTATTGCGTACAAAAATTAATAAATGTAGCTAAAAATACCATACCTTTTTAGTGTGCGTATAAAAATTTAATTTTTATTAATATTGTACTGCAAAATATTCATAATTCCAAAAATAGTTACAAAATATAAGAAAAATGAAAGCGCACGAATATTTTTAGTGCTGAACGTAAGGTCAATTGCATTTGGGTTGTGTAAACATACAACGATCGAGTATCAAAAAAAACTGTTTCATCAACATTGTCACTTTAACGTTAATTAGAATATCCAATGTCAAATTAAATCCTCTAATTAATACGTCAAGATAAATTAAAAAATATAGATATTTTCATTTGTCTATTTTTGGATAAAGTTCTAGTATTATTTATAGTTCAAAATATTGTATACAATTGTTTATAATTTTTGTTGTTCAAAATAATGTTTAGATAATGAAAAAGCTAAACGATTCAAAATTGATATAGTATTAGTTAAATAAAAATGAATTATTGGCTTGTGACTATGTTTTCTAAAACATAGAAAGTTGCTTATGCTTATTGGTTTGTAAGGAATACGGTTCATTAGGTTTTTCGCAACTTGCAAATTTGCCAAAAGTAGATAGCAGATGCGTTAATGAGATGTGCAAAATCGTTTGAACAGCTGAAACTGAATAAGTCATGATATATTTTGCTTCGCCTTGAAATCAACTATGAATGAATTTTGAGATAAAGCAACATGAATCCAAAGAATTTTTTAATACAAAAAAATTTTTTTTTCAGGTACAATCGGAAATACTAAATTCGTTTTTCAAGAGGATGCTTATGAATATGGCTCTACGTTCAAAGGAAAAAGAAGTTAGAAAAAGTATAGTAAGGAAAAACAGTATCTGGGATAAATTAGTGTTTAAAAAGATACAAGACAATTTAGGGGGACGAGTGAGATTAATGGTACTCGGATCAGCGCCTTTGGCGGGCAATGTTCTCACGTTTGCCAGGTGTGCTCTTGGGTGTCTTATCGTCGAGGGCTATGGTCAAACTGAATGCTGTGCTCCTATCACATTGACTGTTCAGGTGAACCAAAGTTCAAATGTTATAATACTTTAACTCCTCACATTTGGTTACAGTAACTATCGTTATTATCTTTGTTTGAAAACCATCAAATAAATTTTAGAGATTTAAACAATTTTCTCTCATAAAAGCTCATTTAAGCGAAAATAGAACATAACTTGAAAAATGGTTATTTTAATGAAATTCTGGGTAAACTGAATAGAGAGAAAACTAAAATAAACACGCACTCCATAAGAAAATCATTTTGAATCGTTTTATATTTTATGATGACCTGAAAATTAAAACCAAATATAAATATGATAATATAAATAATCAATCACATAACGATCGAATGCACCCTTGCTATTGGCCATGAAAATATTTTCTTTTAAAATACGATCATTTCTTAAAAAAATCTCAATTCGAATAAAATGACTTGGATGCGAGCCAAAAAAATTATCTTAAAAACCTTTAACGTTTGCCGCATCACTTTCTAAAATTTAACTTGTCAATCTACTGATTGATTAATTAAATCTATTTTCATTCAGCTGAATCATTATTTAGTGCAATAAATCTGTTTTAATAACTGCATTCAACTATAACTGCAACCGTCTGCTATATAGTTTAAACTTTGAGATACCTAAACTGTTAACGTATTAAGAAATAATGAACAACAAATATCATCAACTCCCATTATTGTTCCCAATATTGCTATTTCTTAGTACTATGTTTATTCATTTATTATAGTTTATTTCATATTACAAAAAGAAAATGAAAACTAATAAAAATATTGCAATTTTCAAATAATTTATATATAATGAATTTATCAAATTCTCTCAAATTATTATTTTTAAACAGCGAGTATATGATTTACTAAACAGAAAAATGAATAAAAATAAAATCATGAATGAATGGTGGTTTTCGAAATGGTCAGTGATGAAATTATGTAATATAAATAGAAAAGTAATAAATGGGGTAGTGATACTCTAGTATAAACTCAAAAGACATCAGAAGGTGTGAAATAAATGACATCATTCTCTTGCCAAAGAAGATTTTTTCATGTTTTGTTTAATTAATATACCAACTTGTCGACAAAACGCATGCTGCTTTAATTGGTTGAAGCTGACTAAGAATCAAGTGACCCACGTGGTTTCTATTTTTGTGATTTTGTACAGACGCTGAAACACAATGTGTATCATACTCTAAAATTGCATGCTCTCTTGACACTCGTGTAACAATACGAAATGTACAAAGATGAAAAGTTTACAGCAAAACAATTTTACTACTCAGAATGACATTCTATTTGTCTCGCTAACAACATGGCAAAATTTGTTTCAGCAATTAATTTTTCTAGTGAATTAAAGTGGTCTTACTCTAATATAATTTCTTTTTAACTTAAAAAATTAAAATGTCTTCAGGGTGATCATGTCCCAGAACATGTCGGTCCACCGGTTTCTTGCTGTTGTGTTAAACTCGTCGATGTGCCAGAAATGGAATATTGGGCGGTGAACAATCAAGGAGAAGTTTGCGTTAAGGGTTCAAATGTATTCGTAGGGTACTTTAAAAATCCAGAAAAAACTGCTGAAGTAATTGATGCTCAAGGCTGGCATCATACAGGCGATGTAGGAATGTGGCTACCGGTAATTCTTTAACATTTTTATTTCGAGCTGTCAAATGAATTTTAAAAATAATTTCATTGTGAACTCGAAATAATAATAATAATAATGCTGAAAATTGTATACATAGTTGTAAATTATTTTGCTTATTTTTGTTATTTGCAGAATGGCGTGTTAAAAATAATCGACAGAAAAAAACACATTTTCAAATTATCGCAAGGAGAGTACATTGTTCCTGAGAAGATTGAAAATATTTATATTTATGGCGAGTCTCTGAAATCATGTGTGGTAGCGGTGGTTGTGCCTGATGTAGATGTAGTAAAATGTTGGGCATTGGAGAACAACATACCAGGGACTCTTAGTGTACTATGCGCCAATCCCGAGGTAAAAAAATTGATACTTGAAGATATGCTATCTTGGGGCAGAGAAGCTGGGCTCAAATCATTTGAACAGGTATCATCAAGGCTATAATATATCCGTTTATTTACATAATTTAGATTCATTGGTATGTATATTTAATATTTTTTCAGGTGAAAGATATATATCTTCATCCAGATCCGTTTTCAGTACAAAATGGCCTGTTAACACCAACGATGAAGACTAAACGACCCCAATTAAAGGCATACTTTAAGCCACAGTTGGAGGATTTGTATCAGCAACTGAAATGATATGACTGAGTACTGGGCTGAAATATTTGTACCAATCTTTTTTAGCAGTTATGTCACTATTGTGTAAATTGTCTACTTATGGATAATCATGGTCTTCCACTCAATATCGGCCCACTTGTTATACTTTTAATATTGAAAAAAGACTCTCGCTGCATATACAAAACATATACGCCACAAATGATTATTGAGAACTTGTCGAATGATCAAAAATGTTATTGATAGTATCAAATACTTTTTCTAATTAGAATTTTAAAACAAAAAATTGTGTTTTGCACATTTTCTTTTAACCTTTTCTTCCCTTTACTTCATTTGGAATGAAACTTTTTTCCATTAAAGATATATGAGTGGATAAAAAGCTATTGTAGCATAATTATAAATGAGTTATGATTTATGTTTGAAATTATTAAAAAGAATTAAGGAGAAACAGAAAAATTATGCAATTACTATAAACTGTCCAAAGTGAAAGTTCTCCAACAATCCATTTTATTGATTAATGATGGAATATTTACTTTACAATAAATTTTTGATCGAAAACCGAACTAACTTTTGCGAATTTTTTTTACATCAAATAAAATGGTAAGTCAGTCGCGGTACAGCTTACATTTTTTATGGATATTTTTATATGGATAAACTTCTCCAAAATACAAAAATAAAAAGTATGGCATTTTAAATGGTAGAAGAAGTATCAAACTCATTAAAAAAAATCTTCAGCGCTTGATTAATCATACACAGTCGACAAGATCATCAATTAATAATGACAATAATAACAATAACAATGAAAAGAATAAATTATAATAAATTATGAATAACATTCAATTCACAATGGAAATGTAACGACCATATAAACAAGGTTTGTAATATTACTTGAAATGGCCCAATGGAATTCTTAACTCTTAGCCGCGAAACTGTAATACATCACAAAACATGCTACAATCATAAGTACGACAACCACTCCGGCAAGGATCAACCTTTGTTGAAGTGCTCTAAAAATCATCCCTGATAAGAGACGTGAACCTCGACCCAATTCCGCTTCCGTCTCTCTTAACTGAAACAAAAATTCGCATCATCACTAAACTTTATTAACAATATTTTAATGAAGAAACATTAATGAGAACAGTTTATTGATTTTACCCTTCCTCGACTTCTTTGTATGGTTTCTCTTTGATCATGGAGATCCTTCAATACTTGTGCACCAATTTCTTCAGTCTCTAAAACCATCCGATAACCATTTTGTAAAGTTCTTCCGGTTTGATCAATTTTCTCAGACGTGTCTAATAGCCTTTTTCTTTGGTCCTCCATCAAACCGTTTTCCCAAGTTTCTTCTACTCCAATGTCTAGAATTTCATCTCTTGACTTTCTGGCGGTATGGAATTCTTGAGATAACCGCTTCAGTTCTACACGATGACTTTCCACTCGACTTTTGAGACGATCTCTGGCTACACCGGAGGTCCCTCGAACTTCTAACTCCATTTGTTCCAACTTAAAAATAAAACAATACATTAATTTGTGCAACGCTATTTCATTACTTTGATTATTAATCACTTATTAAATAATTAAAAAAAAGTGTTATTACTTTGAAAATGAATGATTATTTCTAATTGAATAATGAAAGTCTGTCTACAAGCAGTGCTTAATTTGAGTGTTAACACCTAATCTACCTGGTTGCTATTATTCAAAGCAGGCGTTTGATGACAAAATTAAACAAAAAATAATCAAAAAACTTAATGCATCACGTGATTCAATGTGAAACCAGTTTTTGATGAGCTTAAACGTAAATGACAAACAATTTTTTGTTGTGGAAGATGCATTATATAATTCCACTCAACTTGCTGTAAGATTTTTATATTAAATTTATTACTTTCCGAAATGAACATTAATTGACAACAAATAGTATTTTTATGTTAAGATTTAAGTTTCATTTGCATATATGAAAATTACGTTTTTTATATAATGTTGTTTTATTATACAAATAGTGTAAAATAAGCTTGTATTAAAATATATATTAAATTGGAAAAAAATACCATTCAGGTAATATATTGAGATAAAATAATATAAAAAAGGAATAAAAAAGTTCAACTTGAATAAAATACAATGAGACTGCCTTTGCAAAAAAACGTTGAATTCAGGACTTGTGATTTTTATCAATGAATAAAGTCTTTTTTATCACAGATTGATAGTTTTTTTTTGTTTACCAAAATAATAATAAGATTGTAGACTTTGATATAAGGAATTAATTTAAAATTATTATAGAAAACATTTACCAATTCGTTTGCTTCTTCAAGCTGTCTGTCAACATCTTGGATGAATGCTCTCTTTTCCCCTGGAATATATTGAAATATAATCAATATTTCATAAAATAAGAAAACTGTATAATAATTTGTTTTCATTTATAACTAAATGATAAAATATATTTTCGATAATCTATACTATTTATTGAAAACTGAATTGATGATGAATGAATAATTAAAAATTAACTTTTTCTAATTTTAAACTGTCAAATTTGTTTTCAACAATTTCAATATATACATAAAAAATTGACAACTTACCACCTGTTAAGACAGTGATTCGTCCAATTTTTGCAGTGATATCCGCCGTCAGAACGGCGTATTGTTGTTCGTAATTGTCAATTAACGACGACATTTCTTATAAATAAATGTTTAAAAAAATGTTGAACAAACGCGAATGATTTTCATTCAGTGACACTTGTCATAATGATAGCTCGTGAACATCTCGCTGCTAAATACCAATGTCACGAAATTTTTTTCACATTGACACATTGGACGCACAATCTTTATAAAAACTGTTAGATGCTTGATTATTATAACAGCGAAACCTTGCAACAAAAACTGATGTCCACGACATATGATACTGAGAACTTACTGACACTAAGAACTTGGCAACTAAATCGAATGCAGAGTGGTGCTCCAAATCGAAATTGAATCACAAACTAACTTCATGTTGCTCCAATATTTTGTGACTAAATTCATGACTCATGACATACAATTTATATGTCAAGAAATAAGAAAGTCTCTGAAGTGCAAAATGAACTTTTCGTTTTTATTGACAATTTGTACATCGTTACCTTTAACTATTTCATTTTTTAGTAGTAAAAATTGTCACTTGCGGTAAAAATTAAGACTGTAAACTTCAAACGGTGTGAGAATTTCCCTGATTCTGACAAGACGATTTATCAGTAATGCCAAAACGCACGCTGACTCAAGATTGGAGTAAAACTCCCTATATGGAACTGTCACTTTTGAAAACTAATTTTAATGTCAAATAAAATTGATTTTTTAGAAAAATTTTACATGATATAAAAATCCGTAAAAATTTATAGCTAATAAAAATTAATAATTAAATGCAATTTGAACGATTTTTAATGTAAAAAAAAATTTGGGTTGACAATGATTACCAACCTTGAGATGAAAAATGTTCTAGGTATGTCAAATGTCAAACCACGGTCAATTTAAGTGGGAATGTTTGAGGGTGAAGGGTCAGGGAATAGTATAAATATTTTTAAACTGCGAAACACATGAAGTATTAACGAAAACGTCACAATTTTGTGAACTAGCATTGATAGAAACATAGCCAAGTTATTGAATTATGTAAGATTTACTACGTGACAATCCATTTAACGAGAATTATTTTGATAACCTTTATTTATTCTGAATGTTTGTATGCTATTTATTAATAATAAATATCTAGATTAATAACGGAAATGATTTCAATAAGTCCAAGTCCGTTAGCGTCAATAAAGAGGTTTGCCTTCATCGCTGCTTACTTAACGGCACTTAACACTTTGATTAATGATAGTTATTACTCGGAGATGTTTTACACATTTGCTCTTTCTGCAGGTTTCCTCAGACGAGAACAGATCGTCATGGCAGCGTCATCGATGTCGACATCGACATGTTTCTCAAAATTTCCGATTATGAAGACACTGTCAGACAATTGGATATTTATTATGGAATTGGTGAGCACCTGTCAATTTATATTTATCCATTTATTGTTATCTATAATGAATAATTTTATCTACATTTTCTTTTTACCATTCCAGTCAAACGACAGATCTTACGATACCAAAGCTGCATAACAGGATTATTTCCCCAGGTTTCAAAAGATACAGTTGCAGGCAGTGTGCGGGAAAGCATTTATTGTGCTGCTGCTGTATGGAGCTTGTACCAGGCTTACAGGTGCTTACATGTGTACACACCGTTTTCATATAATTAAACACCTTACTAATGAAATAATTATCTAGCGAGATAATTTTGTTATTTATTTCATTTATAAACAACGTGATTTTAAAATAATTTCACTAAATTTAATAAGATAATTTCATTAGACTTCAAATGTCAAGATTTTTATGAAAATCATGCCAAACTATTTTGGAAACCGTGCCAGCTTTTGAATCGCAGCTAAACAATTTCCATTAGAGATGTCATTCATTGATTGTTGTTTTTTTTTTTTCAAATGAAAATTGAGCATTCACTTTGTAACTGTCATTTGTATATTTGTAGACGAATCGATGATGATCGTGGCAAATCTTATGAACTTGGTCAGTCTGCCATTAAATGTATGCGTGGAATTCTCGAATCTTGGATGAAACAGTCTTCCAGGGTGGAGCAATTCAAGCGACAACAGAGCAACAAATTTGCACTGCACTGCAAATTCCATCTTGACACCGGAGAAGTGATCTTGCAAGACGATGATTATTTTCATTTGCAAGTAAATATTTACAATCATAAAAAATATACGAAGGATTTATTTGAGTAATCAGAATATTAATTAAATTTTTGTTACAGATTGATGTGGTTTCTTTGTACTTAATATTTTTGGTACAAATGATATCATCAGGCCTTCAAATCATATACACCCAAGACGAAGTAGCTTTTGTACAAAATTTGGTTTACTATGTTGAAAGAGCTTATCGTACACCAGATTATGGTATGTGGGAAAGAGGCAGTCGTTATAACGATGGCACACCGGAAATTCACGCCAGCTCTATTGGCATGGCAAAAAGTGCATTAGAAGCTGTGAATGGGTGCAATCTTTTTGGAGAAAAAGGAGCATCCTGGTCGGTCATATATGTAGACATTGATGCGCACAATCGAAATCGAAGTATTTTCGAAACTATGTTACCTCGAGAATCTAGCTCTAAGGCAATCAATTTTAAATTATTCTAAATCATCATTACATAATTAATAACATAATTTGAACAACTGAAAATAACGTTTCAATGTGTATAAACTTCAGAGTGTAGATGCAGCGTTGCTTCCAACCATATCGTTTCCAGCTTTTGCTACCCATGAAGAAGTTTTATACAACGAAACAAAACACAATGTGATACGACGGTTGAAGGGAAATTATGGTTTTAAAAGATTCGGAAGAGACGGTTATAAAACTGTGCTTGAAGATTCATCAAAACGGTTCTACGAACCTGGGACATTGCAGGTATTATTAAAATAAAATTATTTAAAACACCAACAATTTTTTATGGACATTTTTTTCTGTAGCAATACGATAATATTGAATGCGAATGGCCGATTTTTTACATCTTCATGATCATCGATGGAGTATTTAAATCCATTCCTGAACAAGTTGAAGAGTATCAAAATTTATTGAAAGCAAGAATGTACAAAGACAACAATGGAGGTAGGAACGTTTTGAAATTCAAGAAATGATTCTACCTTAGATTTTTATTTATAAATTCGATAATTTTAGATCCTGTTATTCCTATGTACTATTATGTCTCCGAGGAAAATGTAGAATTTGAAAAAAGCGATCCAGGAACAACTATGAAATTGCCTAGTGATGAAGGAAAAAATCATAGCGATTCTTCATGTTTGTACTTATGGAATCAAGCAATGTTTGTAATTGCTCAATTGTTAACTGCTAGCTTGTTACACATCAATGAGCTCGATCCGATTCGTCGATACTTACCATCTTATAACAGGCCACGCAGAGCTGGACGGTATTCAGCATTTCAGGTGAAGTATAGTAAATTAGACATTTTTTTACTTTATATCATCACCCTAGACAAAAAATTCGATATTTCATTTTTAACAAAGATGTAAATAAAAAAAATATTTTTCATACACAGTGCTAACGATATCAATCAAAAACAAGTGTTTGCTATTGATTATATATTAATAAATTTTACATTTTTCATATTTTAAACAACCATTTAAACAGGCGAAACCATGCAGCGTAAGTAATTATATTTCATACAAATGCCTGTTGCAGCAACTGCTATAAATGTTCAAGTGGAATGTAAAAAATCTCTTTTAAATAATACTACTTTTCATTCCAAGGGAGATAAAATGCAAAATTATTTTTCTTGGGTAAGACAAATCTTGTTTTCCAGAAAGAGATTTCGCGTTCATCTCTCACAGTGAAAATAATATTTTCAAATTAGCTGCACTGCAATGCTACTGATAAAATATTCAGATTTGAAATTAGCAAATTATATTTACATCGTTTTCTAATTTCATTTCCGTTACAGCACTATAAGCTATTTTGAGCTGCTTTGATTCAAAGTTAAATGTAAATTTCAATTTTGCTAATGATAAAATTTATAGTAAAATGCAATTCTACACTATTGGCTTAACTTCTTTAATAATCTAATACAAATTGCATGCATTATAATGAATGATTGAGTACATCTTTAGCAGAATTTTCTATAATCTTTTTCGTATATCATTTGATTTTTGTTGAATCAATTATTTTTTGAATGTTTTAAACTGTCGTAAATATTTTTCTATCGAAAACAAACAATTAATGTGAATCTAAATAGAAAAATCTTTTTAACGATTTTCAGCTGTGGTAACTAAGTTTCTATGTTGCAATTTCAATTTATTGTCAGAGCATGTTGATGTTCTAGTTATTTTAATTGCAAACATGCTAAATATTTTTATAACATGCAGGGCACTCATACTGATCTTGTTGTACAAATTGTTCTGATCGCTGAATCTATGAGACTTCAAGCTATGATGGCTACTTATGGAATTCAAACTCAAACTCCACACGAGGTTGAACCAGTACAAATATTGTCATCCGCGCAACTAGTCAAAGTTTATCAAAAACTTGGTGTTAATAAGAAGCTTGGACTTCAAGGTAGACCTGCAAGACCAATTGGTTCATTAGGAACAAGCAAGGTTAGATACAACTTTTATGAACAGAATATTAAGTAATTTTCACAATACTTTACAAAATTATAAAACACTTCTGTCATAGATTTATCGAGTATGTGGCATGACAGTTCTATGTTATCCTTTGATATTTGAAGTCTCAGAATTTTACCTCTACAGAGACATGGCACTGTTAATCGATGATATCAAAACAGAATTACAATTTGTCGGCAAATATTGGAGATTATCTGGTCGGCCTACTGTGTGTCTTCTGATTCGAGAAGAACATATGAGGTACGTAAAATTGAATTTTCTATCATCAGATGTTTGCTAAATTTTATATACTTCATTCACTTAGGTAAAAATTAATTTAAATAAAATTAAATTAATTACAAAATATATTTTTAGAGATCCACAATTTAAAGAGATGCTTGATCTTTTTGCTATGTTGAAAAAAGGATACTGTGATGGAACGAAAGTGAGAATAGGTCGTTTACAAAATCTGATATCGTCTTCCTGTATTGGTAAGATTATCATTCATTTTTAGAGACTACAGAAAAATATATTTCATTAAAAATGTTTGCCCGATCTTTAACAATCCTTACTCGACTGTTCAACAGAGCACTTGGATTTTATGACTACTATTGACAACGATTTAGATTTGTCACAATTTAGACAGTTAGAGCATGATTACATTGGATACCAAAGTTTGACAGATGTGCCAAAAGCTTTATCGTACAACGAATCATTACAGGATTGTACCGTAAGTTAAGCTCTATCACATTAATATAAATTGAAAAGTTTTATTTGTCATTCATTTTTAACACAGTGAACAATGTTTTCAGTATTTTGAATTCGAGTCTACAGTCAACATTATTAACGAACTGAGAAGCAATAATAATCTTTTTACACGATGTCAATTATTTAAAACTCTATTAAAACGTGAAGGTCCTAACTACGAAGTCCATGGGACAACAGGTATTTTTTAATTGAACAGGTATGTCTAATTATGTTTTTAGATATTAATATTGAATTTTTTTGCAGTAATTGATCATTTGAAAGTTTTGTACCAACAAGCAGGCGGGCTTAGATATTGGATGGTAGTTCGATATTGCAGTAGTTTGCTGCATCACACAGTCGACAGTATAAGTCCATTCATTACCGGTGTTCTTGTCAAAGGAAAACAGGTACAATATCATTTTGACGAATTTGGTTAATTAGTGGCTTTTGTTGGACATCACTTCTATATATTTACTAGCAATTCTAAAACTGTTTACCTGATTTTATAGATAACTGTGGGTGTTGTCGGACACGAAGAAACAGTGTTTGACAAACCTATGGCACCTGCTGAAATTGAATCCGTTGTGTACAACAGCATTCAGCCACACAATGTTGTACAAGCGGTACTTCAGCAAGAAGTTTTATTGTATTGTGGCAGATTGATTGGAACCAATTCAGAGATGTTTAAGGGGATACTCAAAATTCGAATCGGGTAAGATTCAATTAAATGTTGTAAATGTAAGGGTTTGTAACTGGAATATATTTACTATTTGGTTGTTATCTGCTTCTTGATTACAGTTGGGTATTAGAAGCAATGAAATTGTATTTGGAGATGTTTGTTGCTAATCCAAAACCTATTGAAAACTACAGTCCGTATGAAATCAGACAGTTTCTGATCAAAGTTTTGACTGTAAAAGATTGGGCAGAAGAAGAAAAGTAAAAAAAGTTTTGATTCATAAAAATGCGAAAACATTTTTTTATATAATTTAGAATTTTGAATATATTGTTTCTTTTTAGATTGTCTTTACTTGGACGCCGTAAAATAGAAGGCAGCTTGTGCAGAGTACCTCCACATTTTTATAATCAGGTGTGGGAAGTTTTGTTACGATGCCCAGGTGGATTGAAAGTAAATGGACGAGAATTACCACAGCAACCAACTTTATCTAACATGACGAGATCAGAGCTTACTTTTGCTCTTTTAGTTGAATCAATTTTACACCATATACATTTACCAGAATATCGTCAGATTATTATCGAGGTACACGAAATATATGCATGACTGTTTAGTAACTTCAGTCGATAGGATAATTCATTCAGATACGAATGATAATTGATTTGATAATATAATCAAATATTTCAGTTATTGAATATTATCTCTACGATTTTACTCCGAAACCGAGAATTGATTTTCCAAAGGCAATTGGATTTGAATAAACTTGTTGATGATGCCTTCACAATGTTCTGTAAAGTGAGTATCAAATTAAGTAAACCTTTTTTTACTCATAAAAAAGTAGTTTACAAACTGTATTATTCGTAAAATCTTATTTTTTTTATTATTTATCGGAGAATTCCATTTGGTATGATTAATCGTCCTGTTGTTCCCGTTATATAGTTTCATTAATAAAATTGTGCTTTTATTTTAGGATAACAATATTCAAGAAACAAATGATATGTCATTATTTTTCTCGGCTCCATATTCATCAACTGCAAGTTGTCTGGCTCGAGCTGTTGTGAATAATGTCTTGAAAGGAGACTTTCTTATTGTTGCAGAAATTAAAGAAGACATCGAAGTGCCAGAGATGTGTAAAATAGCGTGATTCAAATCTTGAAAGATGGTTTACCCGTTCCTTATATAGTTCAAAGTTGATTTATCGTTTTCCATATACTCATAGAAATAATACTCATCGAAATAACACTTCCTTTTTTAAATAGATATATATTTACATGTATCTGAAAACTTAGATATATTTTTCGCCTAGTTTATATGTTTGAAGATGATTCTCTTATTTTATATAAAATGTTAAAAATTATTTAATTTTATTGTTTCGCTTCAAGAGTTTGTTGTCAGGATACGTTGATTTCAAAACAATAGATATATAATAACAACAATTATATAAAAACAATAATTATATAATGAAATGAGAGATCAATAAATATTTTATAAGCTGTTTGAACGGATTGGGTTGGTGACTATTTATAGCATACAAAATATTTCATTATCAATAATATTTATTTTTGGTTCAATAAACATTCAAAATTATTACACTTTTCATACTATTAATCACACATTTATACAAAAATAATAAAACAAATCATAGTGATTGCTTTGGAAACGAAGAACGTCGTCGTTCATTTTATGATTGGATGCGATGTTTATTTTTTGTTCAAAAAAGAAGTACAAAATAACATATGTACGACGTTTAGTGTTCCGTATCAAAAGACAACGAGTCGTTCGAGTAAAAAAATGCTTCAGCAAACGTTGAAAGGAACGTTCGATTGTGTAGTAACAAAGTAACCAAATCATACACGCTAACACTCGCTCGTGCGCTCACTTGTCATTGGGATGCGTCTGTTCTTTTCCAATTCACTCGCGTGAACATAGTAAAATTCTTTTGTCGTGCGCTTTCTAGAACGCTGACAAAATCCATGCAACTTGAAAAAAAAAATAAATATATATATAAATAAATCGGTCGTAAAGAATATCAAAAGTATCAAATGCCAAGCGTCATATAAAAATGGTACGTGTGTCTGTCTCGCACGGTCCGCATTTCAAAACCGTATGTACAAACAAATTTTTGATCGTAAAGAAGCGCACAAAACTGTGCGGCCCGTGGTTATGCGAAAAAACATTTTAGCGCTCGCTTCGAACTATATTTTCACGCGAACCGTATGATATCGACAAAATATCTCAGCGCAACATTTTGACAGCGTTCGATCCGACAGTTTTGGCGTTACGTCCAATAATAAATTTTACACGAAAAACGCGAGTCTCTGATGCTTGCTCGAAATATTGCGAACATTCACATTTGAACTATAATTCATATCTTGTTATAGTCTCGATTCGCAAGAACAGAACGATCCCTCGTAAATTATGCTCCAAAGTGTCCTAACGGCTGCGGCGAGAAATCATCGCGAATGTTTTATATCTTAATTAGTATGTCATATCATTCGTGGATACACCTCGTTTGTCAACTATTTTCGAATGGTCAAAATAGATTTACACACTTTGTTTTATAATTGCTTTTCTTTTTATTTTTTCTCGGGGCAATTTATAAGTACATTTCATGATTCATAGCTTTTATTTTTCAAACATTCGAGAGATCAAAACAATCACTAACAATTTCTCGCAACAACAATTAGCAGAATCTTCAAAAAAAAAAAAAAAAAAAACCTTATACAAAGACAACAAAACTGTCAGTGAACAGTACATCATACATCATATGAAGTACAGAATATAATCGTCCTACATGCTTGCAAACGTAGTCTTATACACACGCAGGCGTTCCTTAAGTGAATTTAAAATTTTTCCATTTGGGGATTGGTTTGAATACATGTCATACTTAACGAGGAACCATCGATACAATATTTAATGATGAGTAAAACTGTGCCAATCAGTGTGTTGAAAAACGCGTGATAACGTGATGAGCACACATCTCGAATGTAATGAGGGGCCAAGGAAGGGAATTATAAAAAGAGTCGAAGATACCCCTAGACTCAAAATTCGGTTAACGAATGCACTTCGCGTAATTGGGAGGGGGTGCTTTCTTACGCTTTTCGAATCATCTCATCGGACAGAGTTCATGCAATGTCGCTGATCTTATACCCTTTCATTTGCAATTTTTTCCGATTATTCTGTTAAATAATGCAACTAAGAAAAGAACATGTCCAAAATGACGAATTATATAATATTTACATGTCTTGCTTGTCACAATAGCCTTGTTGACAATTCAATTTGGTACGTTTGTTGTTTGCATGTAAAACGAATGTATTGTAAAATAGATAATAGAAAGATCATAAGTTCAGAACGACATTGGCGATGCTAGGTCAGGACGTAAGGGTGGGTGACGACACCGGGAAAGACACTCAGGGCAGCAGACAGACAGACATAAACAGAGACTAGTCTACCGGCTATTAATCGTACCTATCTATCTAGACGTACATTTATATTTATATTTATATATACACACACGATATGCATACATATACAATATAAAGCATTTATACGTAAGCGCGCGTCAATCGCCTGACGGTCGCAAATCATCTTTTTTTTCTTGTATTATCATCAAAATCTCTTTTCCTCTCTTTCCGTTTGAGAAACTTCATTACGTCGCGGTATTCTTTAGCAGTCGGTCTTTCTATCGCGTTGATCATCCAGATAATCCGTCGATAGGTTTTTTTCCTTTATTCGTCGTTACTTGCTTCTTTTTTTATTTAATATAGCTTTTATTTAATCAAGCTTATGCCCAAAAATCTACCAGAGGCACTTTGGGTTTATTAGTACCATATTAAAAGTCGGCAGACACGGGGGAGGGCATGATCACGCTTGCTGTGGTTGCTTTTTGTTCACATCTCGCGTGCATCGTCCTGTTACTTGATTTACGTACGCGCAAAGCCCCGACAATGCCGATTGGCCTTTCTTTTTAAGATCCACCTTTGATATACTTTCATCCACCCGTTCTGAATTTTCATCTTTCGACCCCGGGGAAAAAACGAACTTGGTTCGATCAAAATTAATATTACATACCCCGATCAGATTCACGTCTGCTCGGCAAACGGAAGTCGAGACTAGAGTCGGCTGAAATAAGACACCCGCAAAGCAAAAGCCTAGTCGATGAGAATCATTTTTTGCGTGTTGCATTTGTACATTACAGTAGTATTTTCGTTACGAACGGAAGGCGAAACATTGTACACGACAATGGGAATAAATAATCGCGTATAAATCTTTCGGATCGCACCGAAATGAGATCACAGAAATGAAGATATCTTCGTTATCTTTGCACTCGTTTTTAAATTGTTGAAGTAACAAATTTTGACCCTTATATCCTATCAATAAAATCATAATCGACACACTTAAGGAATAAAATTGTAATCGTTCGACTTTTTGTTTCAAAATTTGTTTCTTTCGTGTGATTAATAGTAACTCTTATCGTATTTCAGAATGATCAATTTATATGAATTCAGTTGAAATGTGACATGCGAATGTTCAAAAATGCATATCATTCAAAATTTTGTCACTGATCTTTTTGTCTTATTGTTAATAAAAGATTTCAGATGTGCATAATTGTATTAAAGTTCAGGGAATCTTAATTTACAATGTCACTTCTTTCAGGTGCCGGAAGTATGCATAAGTTGAATGCGAACAGTCTTTTATGATTTTTAAATTGCGATCGTATTAAAATGATAATTATGTTACAAGAAATGAACTTTTTTCACAATTAATTCAGTTGAATAATCTCTTTGGAGAATCACGTCTTATTAATATGAATTTTCGTTTAAGTTAGATCAATTTGTTTTACTAAGAGGAAAAAGAGGAAGACAAGAAGTTTATGCTGAATGTACAAGACATTTGGTGTAAATGAGTGGCAAAGTATTTTAAGTTTCATGTCAATGAAAAGCAATAAAGTAATTTAAATGCAGAGGACTCTTTCGGTACCAGTTCTAAATACGTCGAACAAACGTTAAAACAAATTAAGTTTCTTTTTTTTTGTCTGATAATTGTCAACAGACAATTATCAGAAAAGCATGATTTTACCTGACCAATCGAAGATATGTGCGTATTTTTCCTCAAAGGATTTGTAACAAATTCAAAAAGTACGTAATTTACAGTATTATTGGAATGTCAACAGAAAAGAATTCTGCTCGTTACACTTCAAGTTTGCACCTTTGCAGGGATGTGCTGTTGTAACGAAGATTTTTGTCAGAACTTATATGTTACAAGAATGAGGAATGATAAAAGTAACGTCACGCGTCAGATGTGAGTTAAAACCTCACTGCAAGATTCATTGACGGATTAATTCCAATAACTCCCTCGTAATATCGTTTGTTTTCTCGCTGCCTTATCGCTTTTTGTTTGTTCTTTTACATCATCCCCTAATTTTATTTTTTTGTTTTTTTTTTGTTTCGTACTTCGTAAATTGTCATCAACCTCACGTTACCGATACTTTTTGAGCAATAAATACTTTCTCCACGTACCACTGCACATTGAATTGACGCACAGGACTCGTTTATTCATCATTCATCATTCATACTTAACACTTTTCATTACTGTTAATTATTAATATTATTATTAGTTTTATTCATCTTTGTTCATCATTTTTACAATCACACGCATCACACGAGTACGGATTACAATCACGGAATAATGTCACGTTAATTAATGATTATCAGTTCATATAGATTCAATATCAATGTATTACAATCAGACAATACTCAACAGTGATCATTATTCATTATATATTACAGTTAATAGTTAAGAGTGACAACAACATGACGACGGAGGCGTTGAAGCATATTAAAAGAGAAAGTGTCGCAAGGCGGTACGCTTCTTTTTATTCTTTTCGTCCTTCGTATCTTCTTTTTCATTTAAATCCCAGTTCGAGATAAGAACAGCCCGAAGTAAAGAATTTTACATGATATCTTTTAATTACGTACAGGTGATGAGAGTCATATGTATGGTTCGAACACTTTTCACGAAGTAACTTCTTAATTTTCACTTCGTATGCCCGAGTATTCATCGATATTCGTCGTTTCATCCTTCGACTAATTATATTTTATATTTTACTTTTTTTTATACATTCAAACAGAAGCTTTTTCCAGCAAGTATGCCGATTTCAAGTTCTAATTGTGCTTGGAGAAGTATAGTGGGTGTGAAAAAAACAAAAGTATAAAACCAAAAATATTGTTTAAAAATGATGTTATTCGTTCATCGTTTGGGGAAATTAGTTACAAAATAATACAATATTTTTTACACGATCTTCGATTCTGATTTATACAAATTAAAGATAATCGTTTACGAAAACTTCTGGCGCGTTTGTTTTATTTACATATGTAACACAAAATGCATGTCATTAAAATAATAATAATAATATAAAATTAAAACTAAATCTGACTATAATGAAAATTGCAATAGTTCCTTCGAATCTAAAATTACACGATTGAAATTGCAGGAGTATTTTTTTCTTTTTTTATACAAAATTAACTAACCTTAAATTAAATATAACGAACGAACGGAACTTAAGAGACGACTGTGTGATTCGACTAATGTTTGGAAAATAAAAAATGCGGAGCATAATTGGAGGAGGAAATCTTCATACGTCGCCCGATAAATCTTCTTGTCGGTAAATGTTACAATAAATTTCACTGTTAAAACATTGACGTACATGTAAAATATATACATATATAAAAGACGATGATCAACGACAACGACTCTAATTAGATTAAAAAATAAATAGCAAAAATATATATCTGCATCAAAACATCGACAATTTGTCTTTCCCGCATTTTTTTTTTCGTGAAAAACTGTTGGAATATACATTTGCCTCCGAACAAGATATACGATGAATTGCCTCCGAGATACATATGTATTTACGACTTTATATACAGGGCGTTTGATCGAAATGTGGTATTCAAGATTGGATAAGCGAAACCAAATACGATTATCAAACGTTTGTACAAAATTATTCATTTAATTTGTTCGCAACAGTCGTTGACATTTGATAATCGGTTGATGTTTGGTATTTCATTGTTTACAGGTGTGCAATTTTTATAGTGATATACAAGTTTGTTGGTCAGATTTCGCGGCAGTGATTCGTATTATGATCGATGTCAAAGTTTGATCGAACGCCAATTGAAGTAGAAAATGTAGAATTTGGATGCGTTTATCAATTCTATATATCTGTTTATCAATTTTCGCAACGCTGACTTATGAAAAGCTAAACGTACCTTTGTGATAGTTAAAGATACCAGATACACATAAATACTTTGAAATTTTCTACCTAAATAACAATAAAATACACAAATATCAAGCAACATTATTCGTTACATTTTGCTTGTTTTCACATATGTTATTCACTTTGAGAACGCCTTTTGTTGTGAAAATGTTGCTTTATATTTTCAATTGAACATTTGCATACAGTTTTACAACTCAAAACACATGCATATTCAGTTTTTTTAATTACAATTGTAATTTAATTGTTGGAGTGGTAGACAAATATTGTTTTAAATTTCAATTATTAAAAAGTAATAATTTAATGATATAAAAATGTTCGATTGTTTGTTCAAAGACAATATTGAACTTTTTTCAAAATACAGAGCATTATATGGCAGTGTATCGAGTGTTTTGCGAAGC
The DNA here is from genome assembly GCA_030523145.1 of Trissolcus brochymenae. Lineage (NCBI taxonomy): Eukaryota > Metazoa > Arthropoda > Insecta > Hymenoptera > Scelionidae > Trissolcus > Trissolcus brochymenae. The sequence continues at coordinate 11,861 of JAQQRF010000210.1, read as the reverse complement.
CTCATCAAAGATTGTTTTAGAATTTATTATTTTTACTTTATTTGTATAATTTTTGTATGTCATCATTCATGTATGCTTCATCGAAATGAAACAGATACATAGATAAAAGATCGAATTTTACCTAGATGCGAGTATCGACCGAAAGTATTTTACTATTTTCAACTAAGCGCTCCGACCAAACATCGACCGTCTCCCTGATGATTCATCGCAAACTGCATCCGGACCTGGGAGACTGAAAAGTAAAGGAAGCACGCGCATACACGTACGCTCACACTCAACACAACCGTCATATCGAGCTGGCCTCATTCCATAGTCCAAAATACACGACGCGGGTGTCTTGAAAAGGTTACATTATTGTAACATTCATAGTTACGAAGTTACACAAGCAGGATAATCATCGATAATTTTAACACAGAATCACATGCATTTGAGCATTCATAAAAATTTCAGAGGAAGAGAACGTTTAAATCATTCATTGTCGAATGTACTTATTTTAAAAATTAAAAATTATTTAGTCCTATCTACTAGAATGCAAATATTGCCTTTATTTATCAAGTCTTCAATTGGAAAAAGTCTCATCAGTTAAAAATCACAATTTGGCTGTTTTTCAAGTCTTAATAAAATATTAGTCTACATTACAGTGAATAATACATAAACATTATAAAAAGCTGAACTTATTGTGCTTTTAATTATGTTTCATCATTGTTTTTGTTTGTTTAATTAATTTATAGTATTGATCATCATTTTCCATTCCACGTATATCAAAATTACAATTTTTGTTCATTTTTATCAATCGAAATGTTGTTTTTTTAATAATATTTTTGAAGTGATTGTACAAATTTGTTCATAACTTAAAGAATTGTTCGATTGAATATTAAATATTGGATAACTATAAATATAAATTTGTATCAAAAGACATTAAAAGTCAATCTACTAAAACTTCGTTTTGACTTCAAGACACACCGCGTTCATCCGCATTTTAATATAATAACCTAAAAACTATTACACAGTCTGTTTTCCTTTTTGCACGGTAATGCTTAATTATATATATATATATTCGCTCGCTTCTTTCTCCGCCGATGTATATATAATCTATATATATAATATATAGACGTACGTACGCGTATCAATGTTGTATATAATTATATGTATATATAGACAGATTCGCGTAATCAAGGAGGGGAAAGAGTGTGTATCTTATATGTACACTCCGTGAACACACTCAAATGCGAACATACAAACCCGTAAACGCGAGTAAACACGCGCAATATTCATTGTAAATCAGCACAAAAATGGGTTCGCAATGTTTTTTGTAGATAAAATGCATGTTGCAGAACAATTGTTGTACTAATTACAATTGGTTTGTGTTTCATGATGTAAATCTCACGACACTCGATGTCATGACAATTTGTCTGAACAAATGATCAGTGGCGAAAAGTGTCATTCTTGACGTACACTTTTTTGTATATCTAGTGTTTTTGCAAACAATAAAAAGCGTCATTTAATCAGGCAAATGTCATATCACGATTTTTTCAACCTTTTCCATTCATCATTTGTAAAAAAGAGCAACAACGATTAAAAAAAGGATAAAAGAGAGTCTCTTGATCTCGTAATTCACGTTTGTAATATTCTTAATCTAAGCACTGACGATTCCACGTTTCTCGTTAAAAAAGATACTTAGCGGGCGCGTGAGCATCTTCATACAACAATTTCCTATTGCAATATCATGTTTAGATTGTTCCTTATATGTACAAATAAATTTTGGAATACAAGTGCCGACTGAGAGCCCGTAATTGCGTCTCTTTAATCGCGAAGAATAAATGTGTCGCTTTTTGGAATGTCGATTTGAAAAGTCTTGTTTCTTTTCGCAAAGATCGGGCGTATAAAAAGACAGTAGAGAACGCGCACTGATAGTGTCCAGGGGCAATGGTTTTATCGTAACAAGGTTGCAGCGCCACCGTTTCGTATGTAGCGCCGTCGATCCATACGGGGCGACGAAGGCTCCGAAGCATAAGCTGCTGGGCGATCGCGACGTCGTGGCAACGACGAATAAATCGCCCATCCCATCGCGTCTCAGCAGGGCAGCTCTTGCCTTGACGAGTTCATGAAGCGCTTCGTCGAATTCAGAGTACATCAAGGATTTCCTTCCGCAGCCATTATATTATGAACCTGCTCGAGTTTGTATGCAAGCCTCTGCTTTTGCGAGAATTCATCCTCTTCGAGAGTTACGATTAACTGCTCGTTGTACTTGCTGGCGTATGAATATAGTTCGTTCAGTGCGCAGTTCGTGTTGAACTCGGTCGTATGTAACTACACAAAAAAGTCATATATTTTTATCGGATAAATTATAATTGATTATGTATACCATAATTAATTTCATTTCAAAAATTAGTTAACAATTTTTTAATTACATAATAAATGTGATATTTCAATTTGAATCTATATCAGTCCCTTAATGTAATGAAGTAGGAAAATGTATTCATTTATATTCAATATGAGAAAAATTGTTTTGCATTTATGATGAGCATGAAACTTCTAAAAAATGACTTACCCTAGATTCTTCAGCGAGCATTGCGTTCATGTCTTGGTCAGAGATAGGTTGCATAAGTTTAATATCCGAATAGTAACGTTCTACCCATTCTTTATACACTGGAATGTCCTTGGCGTAAAGTAGTTTCGAACTCGGTGAGTCCTTACCTGCATTAAACAAAATTTAATTGAAATAATTTTTTCCATGAAATAAAATTGCTAAAAATAGCATTAACAAAGATAAAGCCATTTGAAATATAAATAATAAGTTTACCTAATCTATGATCTGACGTGGAGCAACTGTCCATAAATGTTTGTGCAACGACAGACAGGCACGAGTCAACAATGTTCGATTTGTGGATGTCGAACACAAAGTTTGGATTTTTAATAAGATTCACCCAGAACCTGAGTGGTAACGAATTGCTCTTCCACGTGTGGACCACTTCGGGATCAGTGATTCCGTGTAGTAGGGCTTGATCGTCAAGGAAGTCAAACATATATTTGATGGCCAGTGGCAGTGCTGAACCGCGATGGGCCGTGCTAAATATCGTTTCGAACAAGTCATCGACGAACTTTTGCAGTGTACCTTTGGTAGCGAGCAACCTTGTCAGGTAAATCTCAGAAACCATTTTGTTTCCGCGTTCGCCTTCTTTCTGCGCGTCTGTATCGTGGTGCTTAACCAAGTGCCAAACTTTGAGACCCCCTTCATGATTGTGATTCAAGGGCGAAGTGGCACGTGACAATGGCGGACTTGCTGAATTGAACTTGCTCAAATTTAGCGTTTCGTATTTGTGCGACTTATCAGTCTTTTCAGATAGGATTGACAAATTGTAAATTGAAGATTGTTTAGACACAAGGTTCAGTGATGCTCCATCTGGTACTCGATAATGGTTTAAAGTATTGCGCTTTTTCCATTCACCTTCGCTTTTGGTGGTGGAATCTTCGTCGTAAAGAATCAGTCTTCCAGATGCACCTGTTCGCCATTCTAAAATAAAAAAAATGTATCAAGATTTTTCTATCAAATACGAAAATGAACTCGCTGTATTTCCACAATGAAATAAAAATCACACGAGCCATTTGATTGAAATAAAATGTTTACGGCATCACGAAACAAATGTAATGTTAACTTACCAAGATCAAGGTCGTCCTTTCTCGGCCTTTGACTGTAAGGTGTGGCTCGGTAAATAGTGTCAAGAGCTTTTTCTTTGACTTGCGATATCGTGTCGCAGTCAAGAACCTTTACCGGCACGTTTTCTGTATTTGGATCCAGTCCTCCCACAAATACCGTTTGTTGAGATATAGATACATAGACCGTCTGTGAAATAATAACATGCTGTTAATTAATAGAACCAATCGTTTATTACACAAATAATCGATATCAATTTCGTTTTAATGTATATGAGCGCGGAAATGTTTGCTAATGGCGTACGAATAAACGAAACGACAGAAATGAAATAATTGATACGATCAAGCGTGACAACGTTTAAAGTTCATTGTCCTTGGTTGAACTTTGTAAAATGATAGTCTTGACGCCTTAACTTAACGATCTATTTAAAATACACCTTTAAGTAAAGTAACGTTAATTAAAAACACGATGTACATTTGAGACACACCGCGTTGCGTTTAAATTCATTCCAAGTTTCTTCTCTTCCTCATTCGCGCGAATAACGTGAATTGACACGACTTACCATTGGCTTAAAATCGATGGACTGTCTGATGAGCTTCTCCTCGGACAGGGAGTACCGCGCCTCGGACGTAATAGCGTCTACAGGGCCCTTGTCGACTTGTTGTTTCATCGCTCGGAACAGCATGTAAAGCGGCTCGCCAGCGCATTCGCGCATAAATTTGTACAGCAGGAAGGTGAACCAAGCCGAAAGCATTTTTTCTGCTACACTTTCCGTTCTAGAATCAATCAAAAACATTGAATTAAATTGTTATCACTAGGTCCAAATAATAATTGAACATTACACACAAAAAAACAATGTCGTTACTGTTACATATTATGTGTATGAGATTAATGGTTAAAAGGTAACCGCACTCTTGAAACCGAGTGTATCTCGTTAAACGAAATTAAAAATAAACGCAAGACCAAGAGAGCGCGTCTTTATCGTTGCGTTTCCGTAAAAAATGAGACTACGGCACGCTCACGACAAGCGTCGGAGCGTACGACAGAGGCAAATTAGTACGTCTGTGATTTCTGACTTGCGGTAGTTCGTCAAAGAACGACTGTGACGTACAGTTACACGTCTGTCGTGATGCAACCAAAAAAGAAAAAATACACTTGCGCATACAGGGAAAAAAGATAAAAATTTATATAAAGACTGCTATTATTTAGAAGGACTGTGATTTCGTACTTGAACATGGACTGTAATAGAGGTCATTTAATAAACTCGCGTGAAACAGAAAATAATGCAAAGTCGATCATGTTTTTATGAGTGACGAAGTAAAAACGGTGTTTATTATGGCTGCGGGCACGATAGTACCGTTAAGTCCATCACTGTTCTTCTCTGCGACACTTAAGATAAATCTTATCTAAATGATGGCCGTATATAAAAGTGTTGCTTTATTAGTATACAAATTCATAGCAATTTGGAAATATGAATATAAATGCATATAATTAGGTAGAAGGATGCTGAGCATACATGTTACAAAATTGCATGCAATTTATAATGTCTTTGAAATTCGACTAATATATTAAATTCGATGGAAACGGTTGCGTCTTCTGAATGAAGATTTTGAAATTATTATTCAAATATAAAGTTCAAGAGATATTTACCTTCTCAAAAGTAATTTAGGATGATTTTTTCCTTCCATGCACTTCTCTATAAGTTCCGCTAATAACGTTTTCAAAATATCCGTACAGTACTCCATCTTACTCTGTAGAGTTACCATAATTAAGCTCGCTACATTAACGCGGTCTCTCATTGAAAAATAACGATTGCTCTCCAAAGTTCGAACAAACAGCAATAAGAAAGTTTTGTTCATGATCAGCTGGCCGAACAAACGAAGGCCTTTGTCTTTGCGAACCAAGTCTTGGCGATCCCATTGCAATACTGGATGATTTGTTACATTCGGAAATAAAATTTCCATGGCATATGTCCGATAATCCAAGAATGGTATCCCACCACTAGTGAGATCTCCTGTTAGATCCGTCATTTCAGTTTGCAGTTCAGCAAACGCTTCTTTACATTCGGCAGCGACGCGCAATTCTAGGATGTCCATTTGCTCTTGCATGTTCTTCAGAACTCGGTTGCTCTCTGTAGATTTACGTCGGTAGGCAATTAAGAAGGCGATGAACACAAAGACTAGGATGGCTATTGCGGCTATCACACCGATGAGTGCTGGTCTGGGCAAAGGGCCGCTGGGAGCGGGCATGGCATAATTCATTTTGCCTATTTTGTACCTATTCATGAAAATAATAAAGCAAAATTATTGCGTGATTGAATAATTCAATTGTCTAATATTTTTAATTTTAATGATAGAAAAAACATTTTGAATGACTGAATTAAATTCACTAAAATAAATTTATAAGTAAAAATGAATGAATGAATTAATGGTTTCGAATTTTCTATTTTTGTGACAACATTTTGAATTACGTACCGAAGTTTCGATCCCACTATAACGATGACTTCAGGCAACTCTTGTTTATTAGGCATCCCATCTTCGTCTAAAGCCGTGGGTTGAGTCGACGGTGGTTTACACGTAAGTTGCTTGATGGACAGAGACGTCACATTGCAAAAACTGTTTCCTATCTGAACCACAACATCAGATTCCTGACAAGCTCGATCAAGAAACTGTCCATTAATCGTCAAATAATCGCTCTTGTAGTATTTTACTTCCTCACTTAAAACCTGGTAAACTGGGTTCGGAAAAAGCTGGAAATTGTTTTTCAATGTTTGAGACAAGTTTTGCACGCCTGTGACATTGTCCATTCTGAATCCATATTCTAACAACAGCGGTCTTTCGGCATCCAAAACCATGTTGTCTGGAATCTCAATAGTTGGAGAGTAGCATATCATATTGGTATTTGATAAAACTTCGCATTTCGACACAAAAGTTTTCCCATCATAAGAGACGTACATCTGCGGATTCTGAATAACATCGAGGTTCTTTCCAATTACCGAGATTTTAATTCCGCCAGCAGGAATGCCTGTTATCAAAAGTTAAAAATAAAAATTAATCATTATTCATATATAATATCAAAACATCATTTGTTCAATAACTAAAAATAGTACAAATTATTGATCGTACCTTTGGGTATCTTGATTTGAGCGGACGGTCCACTCTCAACACTTTCGATTGTAGGGTCTTCAACGTATTCGAAGAATCCTGGATATTGTCGTATTCCTCCATCGAACATCATTTTTAGAACGCCTTTCATTGGTTTTTTGCTAGCACTGGTTACGCACAACGTTTCGTTCAATTCAGTACTAATGATAGAACAAGGCAGATCATCAATATGGGCGCGAATCGTGCTGCCGGCGTTCATATATTTGCCAGTGATGCGGATTATCGTTCCTCCGCTCACCGGTCCGTGCTTAGGCGAGATTGAAGTGATGCTAGGATCTACGAACGAGTAAAACTGTTCGGACTGTGCACGAAAGTCTTCGATTTTTACTATCACAGGGCCTTTTTTCTCTTCCCCACTGTTTCCTGGAGCGTCGATGTGACACACGATTTTCCTTGTGCTCTCGTATAATTCTGGATAAGGTTGGCAGGGCATTCCAGCAACTGTCACTCCCTCGTAAATGTCACTGATGTTCTTGCCAAGATTTATTCCAAGGATGGTGATGTTTGTATGTCCGTCCCAAGGACCTAAGAATATTAAAAACAAACTCTGTAATCTTTGTCTCTTCATTAAAGGGTTCATCTAAGACGAAAATTCAACAAGACAGAATAATTCTGTCCACTTTAATCAAGTCTTTAATCACTCTTTTCCGCGCGCGTTTTTACGGTACTTCATTTATCCTGGTCATATTTATTCATGAATATGATAAAATTTATGGTAGCAATCTGGATAAATATGCAACATAAATGACTTTTTAGTCGGGCTTATGACCATGGGAAAAAATACTTTTGCAAAACTCTCGTTACAAAAAGAAACAATAAAAAAAGGCAAATAACTTTCGACGATTTCATATTTAATGGTAAATGTGAAATAGTAGCAGCAAATTTTAGATAAGTATATATAGCTGAGTAAATTTCAACGAATTTCAGACAGTCGGATAAATTGTTGCACAATGATGGGTCACATAAATGAATTAAGCAGCGACTGAGATAAGAAAATGGTAGGAAGTTATAATTCAGAATGAAAGAAATAAAGTACGACGAAATTAATGATATTAATGGATCGAATTTTGTAAAACAAAGCTTGTTGTAGGACAAGTTAAAGCAAAAATAATAATTGAGTGATACTTTTCTGCAGTCGCCGTGAACATCAGTTATTTATAATTTTTATGAATAACAATAACGCTGATCTTCTTTGTTACTTATCGGACAATAGAAGCACTGTGCAACTACTCATTACGGCGGAATTACTTGCAACAAGTAGTAATATTCTGGAAGTAATATTCTCTTCAGATCGTTACGTGCAGTCTAATCCTTTTGAGCGTCGAGTGAAGGAAGTTGGAAATCTGCTTAGAGATGTGAAGCGCTTTCGGAGTACAATTGAAGAATAAAATCCGAATATCGTGAATCTATATCCAAGATATATCCAATGCAACATTAACTTGTTAAATAAATCGGTTGCAAATCGAGAAACAGAGTCGAACATCATTCGGACGCAGTCAGAATTTTTATCAAATAATATTCCGTTTGATTTGCCATGCATTTAAATTGTATTTTTTGTTTAGAAAAATAATTTATCCAGAACAGACTCTCTAAGTAATTAAAATATCTTACAAAGTTTTAGCGCGTTTGAGTTCATTTATCATGAAGAAACGTAATTATGAAGTTGGTTCTTTATCATAGCTATTTATAATATATATGGTTTGTTTCCGAGGTTTCCTGTTATGACTAAAGATTTCATAGATTAAATTGTACTTAAGGGAACCGCATTAATGCTTTCATTGCGCAATTAATAAGTCTGACTTAAAAAAAATATCGAGCTTGAAATTTACTTTGCAGAAGCTAAAGTTAATCAGCTGTACGGATGTCAGCGTTTCATTAAAGTTAGTAATCTGAATTTAAAATAAATGATTGATTTTTATATACGTCAGTTGGTACATTCAATTACGATGGAAGTACGGTGGTAATTAAATTCGGAAGTTTAAAATTTATATCATACAATTTTTTTTATCAACTCGTTTGATACAACCATTCGAGACTCAAAGCTTAGAATATTTTTAATAGCTTATTCCCAGGGTAGTAAAACTTCTTTAGCAAAGAAGAGATGTGAAATAAATTAGTGAAGTTAAAACAAATATTGAAATTACATGAAATTCGATGTGGGTTTAATTTATTTCATATTCATTCGGTAGATAAAGGTATGTGAGTGAAATATTACGTACCCATCATAGGCTCAAAGGAATGAATTTCCAGATTAGGGCAAGTTTGATTCCTTTCAAGCCAAACTCCGGTTCCTTGTTCGCACTGTTCCTTGACTTCACATCTTAGAGAACTCTGACACCAGCCGCATTTATATTTGGGTTCGAGCGCCAGACACATACCGCAATTGTCAGCCATGTCACGACAGCGGTACACGACTACGTGAATGTTATTGGGATTATCCAAAGGCTTCGAACCACCCCAGATCACAGCAAAGGGCACCGTAATGCTGGGAGCACGAGACGTATAAGAAAATTCGGTCTCGTCGCAATACATTATTTCTGCCAGCAGACGAGCATTTACACTAGTCACACGGCCTTCGATGTTGAACTGACACACGAATCTGGTCTGAATGATGAATTGCTGCAAATTATAAACATTTCATGCATTAATTAATTACCAGTTTGTAAACGGCGTGCATCAGTTTTTTTCATTTTAAATTATAACACCAACTTGGAACAACTTAGAAAAACGATAGACAAAATCTGGAGCAAATCGAATATTCATTCAATGTTTATCTATGTAGACTCTAACGTGTAATTTCAAATGATTGTTTCTTTAACGAACGACCTCAGTGATAGAGGAAATAAGGTAGTTAGCGAAATTGAGGGAAATGTTGAAAAGTTGATAATTTTCTTTCCGTAAGTTCAAAATGGCTGCGTGTAATAGTCGTCAGCTTTAAAAAGGCAAAATATCGATTCTGCATAGCCACTCAAGATACGTTCGCTCCGAGCGATGTTTTGCTCGGATAACAGAGATGCGTATAATAAGAGTGTAGCGCCTTCATCGCATTGACCTTAGCCGCAAATTCTATTCTAAAGGGAAATGCGAGTTACACATCCTGCTATCGCAACTGCACTACGCACTAATCCGCGCTACGCAAAACTGCATATTTCTTGCATCATTGTGCTATTAAAAAACGAAAGAAATTCACCGTTTTCTGCGGGTTGTGGATCAAACATCTTGTTACCGCAGTTGTTTGTACGATAACTTGAACGATAATTGTCTTGTAAAATTGTAATATTTTCATTTAATAATTCAATTGAATTAATGCATTATTTCAACGCTGTGTCGATCAGGTATCATTTAATGAGGGTAAGTTAAATTAATAATGTAAATAGGCGTTTATTAAGCAATTCAATATTTTATCAATAATCATTTGATTAGTTAATTAACTTTGTTCATTTACGATTATTGGATAAAATTAAAATTTTAACAAAATTTAGAAAAGAGATACAAATTAAACCATATCAATTAATGCTAATTATTTGAAATTCAAATTACAGTGAATTGCAATATTCTTGAATATTCATAATTATGTACCGGAGTTGATTATTTCTTCAGAGTAATAATATTATTAAGTACTTTGAATATACTTTTAATATTATAGTTGATATTTCAAACATCTTGAACAGATATTTCTTGAACCATCATTCGTTCATTCTTCACAATAGATCTGCATATTACGATGCAACGATGCATCTAAGATGACGTTGAGATGATGGAACCTCTCACGACCCCACGACCCTTTAGAATCTCAAAATTTATCTGCAACACTGACTCATCCTGATCACTGATAAACGAAAATTGTCAGAATCGGCTTCGAACAAGGTCAAACAAGTACAAGGTCAGCTGATAAAAATCAAAGCTGGGCATTTTTGCGTGCTAAAAATAGAACTGACTTGGCTCCTATCTCGCACACGTTTTTTCTTCTGTAACATTTACTGCACACTTCTCTTATTTACAAGGTTGTTCCAACTTGGCGCACAAAGGCGTACAGAACGTGGCTTACCCCTATGATGTGCACTTTAACTCTGATGGCCTTCTTGATACCGGAAGAAACGAGAATCTCTGTAAAAGAATCCGTGCCATTTATGACAGGGCAGAAGCCAGGTCCACTCCTGAAACTTGGTCCCAGTCTCTGCAAATAGATAAGACAACATGAATTTAGCAATGAACTGCACGTTGAGTTGACGAATATAGAAATGAAAATAGACAGCTACTTGTTCTTTACTCTAAAAATCATGTTTATGGTCATCATAGGAATCGTCTTCAATCGCGAGTGATGACTTCAAATTTAGACATACTGTGTAGTCAATTGCAAAACAAAATAAAAATAAAAGGACAAATTGAATTATTTATCCTTAGAGGAATTATAATTAACACCAAATCAAGATTTTATCTCATACATTTTTTGTACTTTGTAGTTATACGACATCAATCATGATCAGTATAGATGGCATTTATATTCATTGATTGAAAGAAACAGTTTTATCTCAGGCTTTTATATTGAATTGTTTAATTAAACAAGAAAGCTTATTTGGTGTTCATTAGTGACTTTGCAGTGACTTGTATTAATAAATGAAGATATGAATCTTAACTAAAGACTCGCGAAGAGCAGCATTTGTTTTTCTTATTGGTATAAATTGATTAAATTATATATTTACAACACTGTGATTGAGATTAAAATCATTGTATGTCTATATTAATAAAAAAAAGTCTAAATCGATTAAAATGATTAACAAACTCAATTATTTGTATGTTATTTCAGAGATTCTCTTCCTATTAATATTTAAAAAAGCCAAACTATAAAAACTTCGTTTCGAAACAAATTAATGTTTAGTATAGCTTCGAAAACCTGATTTAAGCAAATAGAATACAGGGCGTTATGATTTTGTTTTCTTTTGTTTTTTTTTTTTTTTTTTTTTTTTTTTTTTTTTTTTTTTTTTTTTTTTTTTTTTTTTTTTTTTTTTTTTTTATTTTTTTTTTTATTTTTTTTTTTTTTT